>CAUYQV010065717.1:0-96444 GCA_963574575.1 Galagoides demidoff | reverse complement strand
ATTCCTATAAGGCAAATATTAGTTTTCTTCAAATTATCCCACTGCTCTCTGAAAGAAGGATCCATTTTTGCTCTCCATTTCTCTTCCTCTTTGAGAGTTTGGGAGCATTCAAAAGCTTTGTCTTCAATGTCAGAAATCCTTTCTTCTGCTTGCTCCATTCTGTTACTGAGGGATTCTACTGTATTTCTCAGATTTTGAGGGCTACAAATTCTTGTCTCAATGTGTCAAAATTATTGGTGATTTTGTCTTTGAATTTGTTGAATTCTTGAGACAACTTTTGAAATGCCCTTGAATTTATAATTCCAACTTTGCCTCTATTCTGTTAATCTTATTTGCTATGCAAATTGTGAATTTGATTTCTGACATCTTAGCCATCTGTTTATGAATCAGATTTTCAGTTGTGTCTGCCATATCTTTCCTGGGTGGAGGGAGCTGATCTACTCTGGTTATTCATGTTACTGGAAATTTTTTGCTAGTCCCCGTGCTCTGCCGAGGGTGGTACTGCTTCAGGCCTCCCCTTTACTCACAGGGCCTGCATTTCCATCCTAGATCTGTTCCACCAGTGGCTACCACTGGAGAAGATGCCCGGCTTCCTTTAATTGCCCTGAGAGACAGGGAGTGTCTGTCCAGAATATCCCCCGAAGGGATAAGGATAGGGTTCTGCTGCTCCGTGTCTCAGGGCTCCACTGCTCCTATATGAGTCCCTCTCAGTTGACCATCTTCTCCTTACTCCTGTGCCACAGAATCAGCACAGACTAGCAACATCCCTGGCCCTGTCCACACCTCTCAAGAAAATGTCCAAGAATCGGGACTCCATGGGGGACAGGCTTCCAGACCTCGGGGTGAGCATTGAGGGGAATGCTGGGAGTTCAGAATTGCAGATAGAGAATATATACAGTTTTATACAGTTTATGCCTAGGAGGAGAGTGCCCTGGCACCCTAGTGGGAAGAAGATCTAGTTTTTAGAGGGTCTCTCCCATGGGATAAAAAGGGAGGACATTTGAACTCTGCTCGCTTGTTTGTAGAAAGTATACTGTGAGCCCTTCTCATGGGGGAGGGGATTCCCATCCACTTGGTGATGGTTTTTGTAGCTTTTGTTTGTATCCTTGGGGTCCCAGCTCACCTCAGCAGGGTTGATGTGCATTCTCCAACCTTATATCTTGGCTCAGCCCCAAACTATCAGCTTACTTGCTGAACTTCTGTCCTTTAGCTCTCCTTCTGGACAGGAGCCTCTGTGGAAAGCCATCTTGCCTCCACCCCCCTTTTTTAAACTTAATTTTATAGTGAATTACTTATTTTCCAGATTGATTTTGATATATTTTTATAGATCAACACCTAAGTTATAATTTGGTAAATTTTCAGGATACGAAATAAACTTACAAAAATAAGTTTAATTTCTAAACAATAAAAACAAGCTATCTAAAAGAAATTAAGAAAATAGCCTCATTTAAAATATCATGGGTGGCACCTGTGGCTCAAAGGGGTAGGGCGCTGGCACCATATGCCGGAGGTGGTGGGTTCAAGCCCAGCCCCAGCCAAAAAAGCAATTAAGTTTTAACAAAACACAAACCATATACAAGGGGGATAGGAGAGTCTCTTCAATAAATGATGTTAAAAAAAATGGATATCCACTTGCAGAACAATGAAATTTGATCCTTTTCTTACACCTTACATAAAAACCAACTAAAAATAGATTAAAGATTTAAATGTAAGATTTAAAATCATAAAACTCTTAGAAGAAAGCTTTTAAAAATGTTCCATGGCATTGTTCTTGGCAATGATTTTTTGGATTTTGCTCAAAAGCATTGGCAAAAGAGCAAAATAAACAAATTAAACTACATTGAAATAAGAGATTTCTTCATGTCAAAGGAAACAACCAATAAAATTAAAAAGCAATCTATGAAATGGGAGAAAATATTTTCAAACCATATATCTGGTAAAGGGTTAATATGAAAATATAGAACAAACTCATATAACTTAATAGCAAATAAAGACTTTTTTTCAAGATATTACATAAAAATGGCCAACAGGTATACTAGAAGTGCTCCACTAATTTTTAGGGAAATTCAAATCAAAACTACCATGAGTTATCACCTCATACCTGTTAGTATGGCTATTATAAAAAAGTAATAGTGTTGATGCAGATGTGGAGAAAATGGAAAGGTTGCACACTGTTGTTGGAAACGAATTAGACTCACCATTCTGGAAAACAGTATGGAAGTTTTTCAAAAAATCAAAAATAAAACTAAAATATGATTCAGGAATTCCACTTCTAGGCATACAGTCAAAGAAAGTGAAATCAGTATGTCAAAGATATCTATGCTTCCATGGTCATTGCAGTATCATTTACAATATCCATGTTAAGGAATGAACCTAAGTGTCAACCCACAGATGAACAGAGGAGTAGGTAAAGAAAATATGCAAAATATATATACACATATACATATATGTAACATATGTATATATACACACATATGTAACATAAGTGTATATATGTGTGCACACATATATATTACATATATATAGAGAGAAGTATACATATGTGTGTGTGTCTGTATACATACATACATATATATATGGAGAGAGAGAAGTATATACAGGTATATAAAAACAAATATATAATTTATAGACACACAAAGATTTCAGTCCTTTTTTGGAATATCTCTATGTCTTTGCTCTGTTGTTTTGTAAACTTTTTGGTGTTATATTACATATCATATATTACAATCTTATATGTCCTCTGATTTGTCTCAGAATTACTTATGTTGGCTCATAGATTACTCTGTGTTGTAAATAATTCATTTAATTGTTATACTTTTATAATTGAAACAATCAATTTGTGATCATCTGATGGTTCAAGCATATTATTTTTCTTTTGAAAAATAGTTTCTCTAATTTTTTTTGAGTAACTTAAAATTATTTTATCAAATTACAAATACTTTTCCTCTGAAATTTTTAATGAGATGGTGGACAGTGTTAATTTGTTTTAGGCATAAGAAATATCTTTCTCAATATTCTATGTTTCCATCTAGAAAAATGCTATGTTTATTCATTTATTTTAGTTTTTATGTCTCCTAGAAAGTGTTATGGCATTGCTTACGTGAATTCTAGCCATTCCCTTTGAGAATTGGTTATTTCTATACATTTTATATATTTATATTATTTATATTAAAGGAAATTTCAATGTATTATAAGTTCTAACTGGATTTTAGTGATATATAGGAAGATCGGTGCTTTTAAAATTTGCTTTTTAACTAAATTTTGTTATTAATTATCTCACAGTTGATCATCTGGGGGGTTTAAAATACATGGATATGATAACATCATTGCAATAATTTTGATTCACTCTTTCTACTAGGTTTAACTCTCATTACTTATGCTTTTCATCTTTTCTTTTGGCTTTGCCTAGAAGTTACAGACAAATGTTAAATAGTAATGGCACTAGGAAATTTTATTGTATTATTTATAAACTGGATAGAATTCCACTACAGCTGTGTTTTCCAAAGTGCTATCCTTGGAACATTAGTCTCTCCAGATGCTCTGGGACAAAAGATTTCATGTTTAAAAACAAGTCTGTGAAAGTTTCATTTAAGTGTTACGATGTGTTTTTGCATGTTAAAAATATGAAAAATTCTGTAGGAAAAAAAACCCTCAATTTTATTTTACTCCATTTTTCTAACATGTAATGGTTTTTTTCATTGTATTTTAATTAAAAACCCTTAAAATTTGTGTTTCATTGGACAAAATTATCAATCAATACTGCAAAATTCTCCCTCCTGAGGGAGAATCTCTATAACTGAGGTTATAGAGATGTATTCTGTTCTGGGTGCAGACAATAAGGAACGTATTGCCTGTAAATAATTCAGAAGTAATAATAAACCCTACTAAAGATTATTTTCATTATACTGTATACTTGAAATGTTTACTTCTAAAGTTATAAATTTAGATAAATATTTCAATTGTTGTTGAGTCTTTATGATATGTATAAATGCTTCAAATTTGTGGATTTTTATTAATTATCCTTTAGTTTATTGAGTTCTACATGGAAGTGAATTTGAAATATTTCCACTTATATAGAGAATCCCAACACATGCATTAAAAACTACATGTGTGCATTCTGAGAGCTAGTCAGTCAAGGACAGAATTATTGACACTCACTTTGGGCAAAGTTTCTACCTCTGAGGGGCTTACATAGTCCTTCATTAAAGCAGTAAATTTGAAAAAAATAATGACATTTTACTAGTGGTAATAAACACAAACATTTCAATCAGTGAAAAGAAATGGATGGTAATAATTGTGTTTGCTAGATGCAAATTTGGATTCTTACATGAAAAATTTCCCTAAATTAGAGTAATTTTAATTCAAAATTTTTTAGTTATTCTTATTTGGACAGCAGAACTGGCCTTTTGTTCACTGTATAGCCAGTTATTGGCTCAGACTAGGGGTGAGGCAACTCCCATTAGCTGAGGGTAATTCTTCCAAGAAGCAGGCAGCTGTGAGGAGTTAGGACCTAACCCTCATAGCAGCTGGGCTTTGTGTGTGGAGCCAACAGAATGTACTGCAGCTTCAAACTTTGCTTCCTATTTATTCTGTTCAAAAGTTCTGTAATAATTTTTTAAGAAGACACTTACCATAGGTATCGAAAATGCCTGTCCTTCACCCACCCTTAAAAAAAAAAAATTTCTGGAACCTGGGAGTTTTACATAATATGGCAAAAAAGAAAATGTATCTTCTTTGAGATGGAGAGATTACCTGGCATCATTCAAGTGGACCCTTAATGCGATCTTATATATTCTTATATAGGAAGGTATAAGGAGATTTTACACAGGAGACTTAGAAGACAAAATGATGAGACTACAGAGGCAGAGATTAGAATGATGCAGCATCAAGTCCAGGAATTCTAGCAGCTAGGAAAAGCTAGAAGGGGCAAGGGATAGATTTCCCCCAGAACCTCCCATGGGAGCATGGTCCCACAAAGACTTTGACCAATAGAATAAATTAAATTATATCCCAGAGAGACTTTGCTTAATAAATAAAATTTGACTGAAAGAATAAATTTTTGTTGTAAGGCACCAAATTTGTGGTAACTTGTTGCAGTAGCCATAGAAACTAATGTAACTCTGTAGTCAGACTCACAGGTAAACAACCCTGATTAGGCTGACATTCTCATTTAAATAAGTACGCCCACATTTGTGCCTGATCTGGGAATAACAAACCCTTTCCCATTATTCATAGACCTTTTTTCCTTATTAAGTTTATACACATATAGTTGATACTACACAAATGAATCTACTGTGCTACTTTTTTATTAATTGTTTCATGTGTATTTATTCTCTCTCTCTCTCTTTTTTTTTTCATTAGATTGTAAGGCCCTCTTGAGCAGAACCTCGTTTGATAAAGGTAGAAAAAAAAAAGAATTATTGAAGTTAACAAGTGCTGGTTCTAAATTTCAAGTCCTAGGCAAGCTACTTGAAGTATTGGAGCCTCAGGTTTCTTACATATGTGTGCATGTATGTTACACGGTGCTGATAATATTTATGGTGTAAGGCTGGTCTCCAACATCCTGTCCTCAGACTGCTACAGGTCCATTCTCCAATTCTGCTTTGTGATCAGGTAATTTTGAAAGAAAAGAAGGAAGCTTACTTATGCCATTCTCTCTGTTTGGGGATGAGTCTGTCCATTTCTACCCAACCACCCTTTTCTGATTTCTATTGAATTACATTTCCTGATGTTGTTTGAAAAAAAGAATTAATGGTAGTGACCTTGCTCTCCCATTCCTGTGTAGGTTTCAGGTAGATACTTTGATGCTTTCTAGAAGCCCTTCTTTAAAAAAAGTGAAATGACCAAGAATAGTTATGGAACATAGAGTCCTAATCTTCACACATCTGCTAAGTGTTAGTTCTGCTTGACAAATTTCCATCGAATTCCTTGCTTGTTGTGATTAAACTGACACTAGTAGTAAAAAGAATTGTAAAAACAGAGACTTGTGTTTGATATTATGTGTAAAAGGACTGTGAAGGGCAGCACCTGTGGCTCAAAAAGGTGGGCTGCCAATCCCATCTGCTGAAGGTGGTGGGTTCAAGCCCAGCCCCGGCCAAAAACGGCAAAAAAAGTAAATAAATGAATAAAAATTAACAAATAAAAGAACTGTGAGACATTAATGTAGTCACTATGAGATGTAAAAGTACTACACATAATGGTTTAGTGAATGTTACATCTACTCAATTTCTAGTGTAGCGTTGTAGATAAGCCACATCCTAGGATACTGCTGAAGAAATCACCATTATATCATATGCACAATTTCTAGAGTTTGGAAAATACAACTCCTTGTCAACAAATTCTAAAGGAAATAATAATGGTCACTCTTTTTCTTGATCTCAATGATTCATAGAACACTTCTTTTTACATTATTCCATTAAACTTTCTGTATAATACTCTGAGCTGGGTATTAATTTTATCTCCATTTTAAATCTTAGGCTTAAAGAAGGTAAATTATTCAGAAATGTTATTTAGAAAATGGTATATGTAGTGCTAAAATATAGGTCCTCTGGTTTTAAGTATTCTTGCCAGTCCTAGAAAATTCTATATTTAAAATTATGCACAAATTTTCCTTACTGCATGGAGTATAAATAAAAGCTTAAAAATGTTGGGTAATAGAGAATGTAGAAGAAATACCACTACTAGAGTGAATAACGTTGTTCAAATCCTGAAAGCGCTATTTAGAATCCATTCATGTTTTGCAAGAGTATCTATCTTGATTTGAGAATCAACTCTGAAATACTTGATTTAAGTTTATAAAAAAAAAACACCCTGGTTTTATGGTAGAACAATAGAATAGGAGACAGATTAGATATGTCAAAGAAGAACAGTGGAGACAGATGACTGAGGTGCTTGGTAGACACTGGATACCACTTAACCAGTCAGAAGGCAAGAAACTATTAAGATTTGGACAAAGGCAGTGACAATGATGAGCAAAGAATTTTTTTTTTTTTTTTTTGGGAGGCTGAGTCTCACTATTTTGCCCTGGGTAGAGGGCCAAGTCACAGCTCACAGCAACCTCCAACTCTTGGGCTTAAGCGATTGTCTTGCCTGAGCCTCCCAAGTAACTGAGACTACAGGTACCTGCCACAACACTCAGCTATTTTTTAGTTGTACTAGACATTGTTTGGCAGGCCCAGGTTGAGTTTGAAGCTGCCAGCTCCAGTGTACGTGGCTGGCGCCCTAGCTGCTGAGCAACAGGCACTGAGCCAGCAAAGAAATTTTTGATGAGAGGAAAAGTAATGATGTTGTTACAAGTAAAATGTAGGGCATAAAAGAAAAGGAATCCAAGATACGGATTTAGTGAATTCTAAACACTGTATATGTATGAACTCGATGCTCACTAGAGTCTTGGAATGCCTTATAAAATATGCTATTCTAGTCTCATTTTACATAAAATGAGGAAACTGAGGCACGGAGAGGCAAAGTTCTCAAAGTCATGCCAAGCTGAAATCAAACCCAGGTTGTCTAGTCTTTGCTGTACTATCCCATTTCCCAGCTTTCTGGTTTCAATGTCTAGGTAATTGGGATGAATTAACTCAAATAGGGATTATAAGAAGATAATGGTTTGCAGGAAGAATTAATCAGTGAAAATTACAGATTAGGACAGTATATTTTAATTTTAATTTTTATTTTATGTTTATTATTATTATTATTATTATTATTATTATTATTATTTTTGCAGGTTTTGGCTGCGGCTGGGTTTGAACCCACCACCTCCAGCATATAGGGCCCGCACCCTACCTCTTTGAGCCACAGGCGCCACCCATATTTTTATTATGTACAGAATGGATCCAAGGGCAAATGTTAAATATAAATGAGTTAAATATAAATGTTCTAAAGGTAAAAGTTACTTGAATAAAGCAAATATTTATGGGAAACCTCTTTGAGGAACTGTTGGGGTAAAGAAGTCAATATAGTGACAATATAGTACTGCCTATGTCAGTGGTTGCCAGGAGAGTTTAGAAAACATTGATACAAGAAACTTAATTTGATCATGTATCTAAGAAAGAGTGATTATGGTGCTTGTCCGATGGTGTGTACTGCTGAAAGAGTGGTTCTTGATTAGATTTTCTTTCATTAGTCAATTTCATTGTAATTTCTTTGAGATCCTTTTAATAAGCTTTCCTTAAACGATGTTTTGTAGAAATGAATCATGTGGCTTCAAGTACATGACTGAGGCAAGACTTGAATTTTCTAAGCTATAGACTAGTTTAAAGATAGATATATTTTTAGACTACCCTTAGATTAAATACATTTATATACTAGGACCAAGGCAAACCATTCCATCTTTACTATTGACTTGGACAGCAATATGAAGAAGTTCCTACATTTTCTTGGGTCTCAATTTTTTACTGTGTAACACAGGCATTATAATACCAGCTTCATGAAGTTTTGTGATGAATTTTTAAGTATGAGGTATTTTCCATGGCAATTTTTATATTTTGGGTGAAAACAGATAAATGTTATATCTTAATTTATATCTGAATCCTTCTGATTCAGTTTATCTTAAAACTCACAAGTTTATCTCTGACTTATGTTGTTAGGCAAGTCAGATTTCCTTCATCATTTTTCAATGTGATGCATCTGCCTTCATAAATTATATATAAAGTTGATAAAAGCAAAGAGCACAGCCTTAGGAAAATCCAACAGGTCGGCAGCTATTTATAATTTGACAATTTATGAGAACAAATGTCTCTGTTACATAAATAATTCTCTTGCATTTCATTTGCTTACACACCATTATTTCTATAAGTTTGTCACAAAAAGAATAGCAATTGATTCATCTTCTTGGCACAGCAGGGTAAACGTGAGCGCAATGCATTCCTTCAGTCCTGCTTGCTAGGAAGGTAGTACCAATTTGTTATTTTATGAAGATATACCTGAATTTTAGCCAAAAGCCAACAATTCACAGAGACATAAAAAGCCCTGTGAGTAATTCAGCCTTGAGCTTTTTCTGTGTACTCCAGTGATCACTTGGATAGTTGCCCCTGAGTCACTATCTTTGAATGGAAATGTGAGCTGTCCTTAAATGTTACTCAGCCCTTTATTCTTTCTCATCAGCATTAAGAGTAAAAGCAGTAGAACTGCTTTAGGGCATATGTGTCAGCTTGTACAGAGGTAGAAAGAGGCTTCCATGTAGTGAGGATCAGACAACTTGTGATCATTCTATTCAAACCTCCCATTGGGTGTTCTTGTGCCAATCACTTATAGAACATTCTGAAAATAACATGTAACATATAGCATCAGATTAATTATGTCTAATAACTTCTAAAATTATTTATAAATGATTTTTAAAATCTCTATCATTTTCCAGTAATAAACTAATTTATAAAAAATAAGAAGTCTGGACAATGTGCTTGAACGTGTTTTGACAACTTGTCTAAGACTGGAAGTTATCCTTTCCAGAATTCCATTACCTGTGTAGTTCTAGAATAATTTGGACCAAAGCAGAAACATGTATAAGATTTGGAAGACAGAAATGAATTGGGAGCCATTACTCATGGAAAAAAACTGAGTAGTCAGGCACTAAGACAGCAGACCAGAAGCATCCTTTGAACTCCAGCTTATCTTCATTCTGCTCCCACTCTGAGTCCATAATTGCTGGTCTTGTCAGCCAACAGTAAGCCCAAGGCCATGACTGTGCACTTGATTACACATGCATGGAGGTACTAGTTATACACAGGTACAAGGTTCGTTAGAAGGGACAGTAACTACAGGCCTCCCTATGAAATCTCCCTTTTTGATCCAGAAATACTTAGTGTACAATTTCTTTCAAGCTGTAATTTGTCCACATACTAATGCTTTAGGCCAAAATGATTAGTGATTGTTTCTCTGGTCTTCCTATTTCCCCCTTCTAGACCTTCTGTTTTTCACCTTCTCTCATATTCATGTAACCTCTAATGTTTATCACATATACCCTATTCTGAAACAGAATAAGCTGTGGCTCAGCTTTCCTGATACAGTCCAGAATTCATAAGGTCCCCTCTAGTTATGTCATAAAGTGGTTCTGTAATTTTTTTCACAGCATAAATTATTAATATGAGTGATAATAAAGTTTTTCATTTAACTCTCAAAAGTCCGTGAAATAGGTATTACTAATAGGTCCATTTTATAAATGTGAGAACATTGGTGAGATTTTCAGAAACTATCTAATTTGATTCATGCAACTTGTTGTGACCATAATTCAAATCCAAAGTGCTTCATTCCAGAATATACATGTGTAGTGTACACAGACAACCATAGGTCCATAGATGTGATTCAGAGCTCTTCTGAATCGATTTGGAAAGTATGTGTTTCTATTAGTATTTTTCTAGGTAGAAGAGGGCATAGTTTTCAACACATTTATAAAGTATTTAATAAGCTGAAACAGATTAAAATCAATGCTTAAATCTGCACTGCTCACTGTGTTCATCACTGGCCACATGTGGCTACTTCAATAAATAAATAAAATTGAAAATTTAATTTCTTTGTCAGAGTAATCACATATCAAGTGTTCCACACATGGGTAGTTGGCTACCAGATTGGGCAATGCATATAGAAAATATTCTCATCATTGCAAAAATTTCTACTAGACAGTGCTGCTGGTTAGCCAACATTTAATAGAAATGCAAAAGATCCATTGCTATCTATAAATTAAGGAGCAAAACTTCTTCCTTAATATTACCCTATTTCCAGCAGTTTCTCACAAAAACACAAAATTCTCAAATAGAACATCAGATTCATTGAGCAGCTTAGTACAAGCTCTATTTTTCCTTTATAAATGTCAGTGCTTTTGGTACAGCATGATTACATGCATAGTGGAAAAACAGATCCAATTCACCTACAGAGCCACATAAATATTTTAAGACTGTGTTTTATAAACTGTAAACTTTATTATAGGCTTTGGTTCCAGAGCAGGTGAAGTCTATATATCATCAAGCCACTCCTGGTTATTGTTTTAGTAACCGGCTTCTTCATTTGTGCCATACATTACCCAGCAGATTGGATTAACAGCTCTCCTGAGTCCCTGTCCACCTTCCAGGAGAAATATTGATTGAACTAGAAGTGAATTCCTCCTATTCTTGACTTATGTGTATAAAAGAAAAGCCTAGGATTTACCAACAGCACAATAGATTACACACAGGAAACCAATCACTTTCTTTGGGGAAAACACTGAAGAATTTTTCATCCTTTCAAACCAGAAAGGTTATGCATGGTGAACATAGACCTTTACAGCTGCAACAGACTTCTTTGCATTTTAAGGAGCAACATAATAGCATACCTAATTAGGAACTAATTAGAGAGGTAAGTAGCAGTTCCAGAATTTTGGCTGTTATCCCTCATAACCTGAAAGCAATCAAAAACACTTCAAATTCACCTGCATAAAGAAGAACTGGAGTGTGTCTCTGATAGCTCTGCCAGAAGGGGAATATAGTCAGTTACTTGCTCTGGAGTTCTCTAGCATTTTTACTATGCAGACTTTTTAGGAGAAGGTTCTTTGCCTCTCTATAATAATTACATGAATGATAATTTTTTATCTTTTTATCTTTTTGGGAGGGGACTGACAATGTAAACTGCTTCTTAAATTTAAGTGTATGTAGTACCTATGACTCAAACACTTAAGTCTTCCTCCATTGAGTATGTTTGTGGTGGCTTTTCATATATTGTATTTATTATGTTGAGAGAGAGCTGGTTTCTTTCTTTCTTTTTCTAATTTTAAGTAAATTTATTTCAGGTTAATGTGAGGGTACAAGCAACCAGGTTGAAATATTTGATTTTGTTAGGTAGAGTTCAGCTATTGTGTATTATTGTGTTATGTCCCACACACAAAAGGTGTGCTGACACCCCCCCCCCACCCTGTGCTCGTTCAGAGAGAGCACCCCAACCTCTTCCCCTTACCTCTCTCATTATCTCTCCCCCAACTTGAATTGAAATGAGTTTTTCTCCTATTTGGGCATGCATTGGATCATTAGTGGCTTCATATTAGCATTGAGTACATTGGATATTTGCTTTTCCATTCTTTCCACTCCATCCAGGATATTACAAAAGATGTAAAGTCACCATCTTGTTTATGGCTAAATAGTATTCCATAGTGTGCATGTACCACAATTTGTTAATCCTTTCCTGAGTTGATGTGTATTAAGGTTGTTTCCATGTCCTGGCAATTATAAATTGAGCTGCGATGAACAATAGTGCAAATATCCTTATAGTAAAATGATTTTTTTTTTTTTTTCTGGGTAGATGCCTAGTAGTGGGATTCAGGGTCAAATGGGAGATCTAATTTGAGATCTTTGAGGATTCTCCATATTTCTTTCCAAAGAAGCTGTATGGAGGTAGTTTCTTTCCAGCCCTCATTTGTTGAGAGCTTTTATAAAAGTGTATTGAATTTTGTCAAATTCTTTTTATGTTAATTGAGGTGATGATGTGGCTTTCATCTTTTATTCTGTTAATGTTCATATTGATTGATTTTTGTATGTTGAGCCTTCCTTGTATATCAATAAATCCTAGTTGATGATAGTGTGTGATTTTTTTTCCATGTGCTATTGGACTTGATTTGCTAGTATTTTGTTAAAGATTTTTACATCAATATTCATAACAGGTTTGTTTTCTTTTTTCTTTTTTTTTTGTGGTATCATTGACTTTGTTATCAAGTTAATGCTGCCCTCAAACATTTGGAAATGTTCAGTCTGTTTCAATTTTTGGAAGAATTTGAGAAAGATTGACATTAATTCTTCATTGAATGTTTAATAGAATTAACCAGTAAAGGCATTTAGTCCTTGGTTTTGCATCTTGGAGACGTCCTGATTCGATGTCATCTCTAGTTAAAGGTTTGTTCCAATTTTTTTGTTTTTCATGATTCTGTCCTAGTAGGTTGTGCATTTCTAGGAATTGAGCTATTTCTTCTTGTGATCCAATTTGTTAATGTATAATTGTTTATAGCTGTCTCCTATAATCCTTCTTATTTCTGTGGCATCAGTTGTCTCCTTTACTTCTGCTATTGGCTATTTGGGTCTTTTTTATTTTTTCTTAATCTAACCAAGGATTTATCAATTTTGTTGATCTTTATAAAGAACTCTTAGTTTTGTTTGTTCATTCTTTTGCCTTTCTATTTTATGTTTCTTTTATTTGTGCTCTAATTTTTATTATGTCTTTCCTTTTCATAACTGTAGTTTAGCTTGTTCTACTTCTAGTTCTCAGGAATAAAGTTGGGTAATTGATAGTCTTTTCTTTTTTAATGTAAGCATTTACCACAAGAAACTTCCATCTTATACAGATGGCATATACCTCACCTAAAATGCTTGAGACCAGAAATGTTTCAAATATCTGAATTTTTGCATTTTGAAACATTTGTATTATACTTACTGGTTGAGCATTCCTTTTCTGAACATCTGAAATCCAGAATGTTCCAGAAAGTATATCCTTTGAGTATCATGCTAGGAATCAAAAAGTTTCTAATTTTGAATTATTGGATTAGGGATGTTAGTCCTGCTTTTGTTGTGTTGAATAAATTCTTTCTCATTTTTTCCCTTTATCTCAAGATATTTTCTAATTTCCCTCTTGATTTTTTTCTTTGACCTATTATTAGTTAAAGAGAGAGAGTTGTTTAATTTCTATGTGTTTGTGGATGTTCCCATTTTTGTTGTGTTACTGATTTCTGATTTCATTACATTGTGCTCGGTGTAGATAGTTTGTATGATTTTACTCTTCTTAAATTTGAGTCTTGTTTTGTGACCAAATATTCTCCATTCAAAAAGTATTTTATATGTACTTAAAGAAAATGTAAATTCTGCTATTGCTGAGTGGAGTATCCTGTGTAATTTAGTTCCAATTTCCTCTTTAGCATTGTCCAAGTCCTCTGTTCTCTTATTGATATCTTGTCTAATTGTTCTATCTATTATCAAAAGTGAAGTAATTAATTCTCCTACAAATATTGTGTTCCTTTCTATTGCTTCTTTTAATTTTTAATGTTTGCTTCAGCTATTTGGGAGCTTTTATGTTAATTATATAGACTATATTTAAAACCATCATATCACCCTGGTATATTGACCTTCTTATAATTATATAATATACTAATTTGTCTCTTTGACAGATTTTATCTTCAAGTATATTTTGTCGTACATGTATAACCTCCTCTGTTCCCTTTTGTTGCATGGATTATCCATTCCATAACATTCTATAACACTTATTCCATGTGTGTCCTTAGCTCTAAAGTTACTCTCTTGTAGACAAACATAGCTTGATTTTGTTTTCTTACTTATTTAACCAATCTATGCCTCTTGATTTTGTAGTTTAATCTGTTTATATTAAAATTAATTACTGACTAGGAGAGACTCGCAATTGCTTTGTTGTTTTCTGTATGTCTTTTAGTTTGTCCCTTCTTTACTCTCTTTTTGCCTTTCTTTGTGTTTCATTAATGTTTTGGGGGAATGGTATGTGTGATTCCTTTCTTAATTTCTTTTGTGTATCTCTGATAAGTACTTTCTTTGTAGTTACCATAGAGATTATGTAAAATATCTTGAAAGTTATAGCATTCTATGTTAAATTGCTAAAATGTTAAAATTAATACAAAAATTCTATTTCATTACCTCTCTACAACCTTCAATGTTATTTATGTCAAAACAGACATCTTTTTATATTGTATATAAATTAACATAGATTTATGGGGGAGTGTGCTTTTAAATCTTTTAAATTCTAAATTAGAAATGATTTATACACCATCACTATTTGACTATATATTTATTATTTCCATAAAGCTTTATATTTTCCCATGTTTTCATGTTGTTGTACAGTATCTTTTCATTTAAACTTGAATTATTCCCTTTATAATTTTTATTTTTTTACTTCAAATTAATATGAGGGTACAAATTTTTAGGTTACATTGTTCTCACTTCCAGGGTAAAGTTCCAGTTGTAAAAGATCCCCTCCCCCAGGGGACATGTTATACACCCTCTCTATGTGCTCATTAAGTGAGATCCCATCTCATGCCCTCTTTCCTTCTGGCAATTGTCCTCCGCCTACCCGCTACCCCCACTTCCCTCTAACCCATATTAGACTATATTTGTGTTTTATTGTTCATATGAGCATGGAATTGTTTATATATTGGTTTTGTGTTAGTATGGATTATGTTGGATATTAATTTTTCCATTCTTGTGATACTAAGAAGGATGTATTTCAACTTCATTCAGGTAAATGTAAAAGCTGTAAAGTTTCCATCTTTTTTAATGGCTGACTAGTATCCCATGGTATACATATACCACAGTTTATTGATCCATTCATGGGTTGATGGGCACTTAGTTGCTTCTACAACTTGGTAATTATGAATTTAGCTACAATAAACATTCTGGTGGAAATGTCTTTGTGGTAAAATAATTTTTGTTCTTCTGGGTAAATATTTAGTAATGAGATTGCAGGATCAAATGGAAGTCTATTTTTACATCTTTGAGGACTCTCCATACCTCTCTCCAAAAAAGGCTTTATAATCCCACCAGTAATGTATAAGTGTTCCTTCTCTCCACATCCATGCCAGCATCTGGTGTTTTGAGACCTTGTGATGTGGGCTAATCTTGCTGGGGTAGGTGGTATTTTAGAGTGGTTTTGATTTGCATTTCTGTATTGATTAAAAATAATGAGCATTTTTTTATGTGTTTGTTGACCATTTGTCTGTCATCCTCGGAGAAGTCTTTTGCTCACTTATAGAGGAGGTTGTTTGCAATTTTCTAATAGTTTAATTTGAGTTCTCTGTAGATATCTAGGTATCAGGCTTTTATCATATTTATAATATGCAAAAATCTTCTCCCATTACCCCATGAAAATTACAACACATAAATAGTATAAAAACAAAGACCATATGATTTTTTCAACTGATACAGAAAAGGCTTTTGATAATATCCAGCATCCTTTCATTTTAAAAACACTCAAGAAAATAGGCTTGGAAGGAGCATTCTTTAAATTGATAGAGGCCATCTACAGCAAACCAACAGCTAATATCATATTGAATGGAGTAAAACTAGAAGCATTTCCACTCAAATCTAGAAGCAGACAAAGATACCCACTGTTTCTATTGGTATTTAACATAGTGTTGAAGTCCTAGCCATTGTAATCTGGCAAGAGAAGGATATCAAAAAGTTCACATTGGGTCCAGGTAGGTCAAACTCTCCCTCTTTGCAGATGACGTGATCTTACACCTGGAAAAGCCCAGGGACTCAGCTGTAAAGCTCTTACAAGCGATAAAAGAATAGAGCATCATCTCAGGATACGAAGTCAATACCCACACATCAGAAGCCTTCAGTATATACCAACAATTGCCAAGCCAGGACTAAAATCAAAGACTCTATTCCTTTTATAATAGTGTAAAAGAAAATGAAATACCTGGGAATATATATAACAAAAGACATGAAAGATCTCTATAAAGAGGATTATGAAACTTTGAGAAAAGAAATAGCAGAAGATGTCAAAAAACAGAAGAACATACCACCTTCATGGCTGGGAAGACTCAATATTGTTAAAATGTCTATACTTCAAAGCAATCTATAGATTTAATGCAATGTATATCAAAGCACCAATGTCATACTTTAAAGAACTTGAAAAAATAATACTGTGATTCATATGGAACCAGAAAATAACCTGAATAGCTAATATAGTTCTTAGAAATTAAAAAAAAAAATGTCTGGAGGCATCACATTATAGACTTCAGGTTATACTACAAGTCTATAATGATCAAAGCAGTATGGTGCTGCCACAAAAATAGAGACATAGATCTACAGAGTACGACAGAGATATCATCATTTGATCTTTGATAAGCCTAAAAAAACATGTATAGGGGAAAAGAATCCTTATGTAACAAAAGGTGCTGGGAGAACTTGTCATCCACATGTTGAAGACTAAAACTGGACCCACACCTCTCACCATTGACAAAAATTGATTTTCTCTGGGTAAAAGATTTAAATTTAAGACATGAAACATTAAAAATTCTAGAAGAGAGTGTGAGGAAAACACTTGAAGATATTGGTCTGGGAATAAAGTTTATGCAGAAGACACTCTTTGGCAATTGTAGCAACACCAAAAATAAATAATTGAGATTTAATCAAGCTAAAAAGCTTTTGCACATGTCTGGGTACCACAAACAAAGCACACAGCCTTTATAGTTTTTTAAGGCAAGCCTAGTACCTTCAGTTTTTCTTTATTTTTTTTAATCTATAAACTTTTTAATTTTTCCTTCATTTTTGTATGACATTTTTGCTGGATATAGTAGTTTTGGCTTGGAGGGTTTTTTTTCAGCATTCTAAGTATATAATTCCACTTCCTTCTGATTCACAAGGTTTTCACTGAGAATTCATTGATAATTTTATAGGCTTTTCCTTTTTCATAAGGAGCTTCTTTTCTCTACTGTTTTTTAAAAAATCTCTAGGGTGACTTCTAAAGGTTTTATTAATATCTGTGTCAGTGTATGTTCCCTTGAATCTGACCTTGATGGAGTTTGTTGCACTTCTTGGAAAAAAAAAAAAAATATATATATATATGTATACACACACTCTATATATATATAGTAGTGTGTGTATATATATAGTGTGTGTGTGTGTATATATAGTATATATGTGCTATATATATATGTATGTGTATATGTATACTATATATACATACATACATATGCACATATACATATACATGTATTATTTTTCAGATTAGCTCTCTGGCCTTTTCTTCTCCCTCTAAATGTCCCTTAATGTACATATTAGTCTGCTTGATGATGTCCTATAAGTTATTTAGGATATTTTCACTTTTTTCATTCTTTTTAAGTTTTTTATCCACTTACACGTTAATTTAAAATAATCTGTCTTCAACATTGTTGATTACTTTTCTTCTGCTTAATCAAGTCTGATGTTGAACTCCTGTAGTGTATATTTCAGTCAATGATTTTAGTATTCAGCTCCAGAATTTTTTCAGTTAGTTTCATAGTTTATATTTCTTTCCTGATATTCTTATTTTTTACATGTTATTTTTAGACTTTTTATAGTTGTTCATCTGTGTTCTCTTTCAGCTCCTTGAACATCTTTAAAATGGTTATTTTGAATTCCTTGTTGGTATATTCATACTCTTTATTTCTTTAAGGTTGGTTTTCAGAGATGTAGTTTGGCCCTCTGATTGGACTGTGTTTTCCTATTACTTTGTATGCCTTGTGATCTTCTGTGGATATTTGGGCATTTGAAAAGGTGGCTCTCTCTCGCAGTCAGTAGAGGTTGCTTTTGTATAGGGCAAGACATCCATCAGTCAGCCGGGCTAGAGATTCTAGAGCTCTCCTTGTATTTTTCTGGCATACATCTTCTCTAGGTTGTGCTTGTATATTACTAGTTAAAAAGATTGTCTCTATTTCTTTTTTTTTCTTTTTCTGTTTTTATTTTTGAGACAGAGTCTTACTTTGTCACCCCTCAGTAGAGTGCCAAGGTGTCACAGCTCCCAGTAACCTCAAGCTCTTGGGCTTAAGTGATTCTCTTCCCTTAGTCTCCCAAGTAGTTGGGACTATGGCTGACCACCACAGCACTTGGCTATTTTTAAAGAGGAGGTCTCGCTCTTGCTTAGGTTGGTCTTGAACCTATGAGCTTAGGCAATCTAGCTGCTTTGGACTCCTAGAGTGCTAGGATTACAGGCATGAGCCACCTCACCCAGTCTCTTTTTTTTGAGACCTTCTAATCTCTTGCTTTCCCTCCATGCTGTATTGAAGTCTCTCTGGTGCTATTACAAACCACAACTCTCAACTTTGTTCTCAGCAGTTCCTGAATTGGCATCCAAAGTATAAGCTGTTCCCTTCAGTGCTCCAAGTCAGGTAATACAGGAAGCAGCCCTTTGGGAATCCTCCTGAAAACCAGAATGTTGAATGTACGTTTCACTTTTCTTTTTCTATTTTAATAGAGATGCCTAGAGTTGGGGTTTAATGTTGGGTGCTGAAACCTCTTTTGTGATTTTGGGAGTTTCATAAAGGCAATTTGGTCTTTATGTTGTTGTTAAGTGATTATCTCCATAGGGGAAAATAAGCTTAAGTCTTCCATTCTGCTCTCATGTTGCCATCACTTTAAAGTGAGTAATTTTTAAGCTAGAACATAAATTAATGATCAAGAGAAGCTGTTGTTTAGGAGATACATACAGTTGCACAAGAATCCCTTAGTTGAACTTTACGCTCAAAAAATATATAGAGGAAAAATGCCTCTATTAAAATGTCAGAATATCTTTTGGGGTGGTTGTCTGCTCCTTTAGGCTATATGTTCTGTGGAAACAGGGATGGGGCCTTATCCACATTGGTGGTTTTGATGGCATTCGTTTTTTCATTCATCCTGTAATGACTAATTTTATAAAATGTCTGGCATCCATGATATTTGTTGTTAAATATAAATGGTAAACAAACACAACCAAGTTTCTGCCCTTATGAAGTTTCTGGACTTGTGAAGGACATAAACATGAAGAAATAGTATGATGAGCACTCAGAATGAGCTAATTGCAGAGTAGTCAGAGGGTATAAGAGTTAGACTTGTATTTCAGCTAAGGAAAAAAATCACATAATAAATGCTCAATACATTTGCTAAATTGAAGGGAAGAGGAATTACACTTGTACCATTTACACCAAAGGTGGTCAGGACTGATATAATGTAATCTAGTGTAGCTAACATAGTCTGTAAATCTGACAAGCCTTGAAAAAAGTACCCAACAAAAACTGATACTCTTATTAGAGGAAGCTCTGTACTTAGCTCCCCAGATCCCCAAATCTCCATCCTTTTTTAATGGGCAAGTTATTAGCCGGGTAGACATTTTTGACATCAGGACAGAATGAGATGATTTAATCAATAGTGTGGCAGCTGTGGGACATATGCAATGGATGGTTTTAGGGGACAAGAGGTGGCCAGCACTCAATTCGTCATATGCTTCCAGCTTCATTTCAAAAACCCTTTCTTTAGCTCTGACATTTCAGATGTGAAGAGCAGAGTCAGCAAGTTCCCTTAGTGAATATTAAAAATGAGGCTGGAAGACTGCAGGGAGGGATATGTAGAAGCAAAAGCCACAGGGAAATAGACAAGAGAATTCTTAGTCAAAGGAAAGGGAAAAGCATTCAGCATTTTGATATGAATGGCCATTCTCTCCAGGGAGACTAAGTTTTTTTCTGCTGCAGAAAGAAATCTATTCTTTGTTTCACATTCTTTTTATAAATGCTTTAAAAGACAAATGCAATGATAAAAAGGATTCTTCTTAAAATATAAAGTAAACACTTTATGGATAGCCATATGGTATTTTTTAAAAAATAAAAATTTCTCATTGGGAGAGAATGTGTAACTCAGAGGGAAGAATAAGAAACTCATCCTAAAGCAAAGTGGAGTTGTAAAGTTCTTTTGTCACCTCTTTTAATTTTTCTCTCAACTTTTGGGCTCCTTCCTACCCATCTTATGTTGGATATTTTACAATCCTCACACTATGTCCCTTAAAGCATTAGAGTCAATGCCTTAGACACAGATTCTCTATGGAAGGCAAACAAGCTGCTTGGATTTAAAGGGATGATCCTTTAGTGATGCATAAATTTCTGGCACTAAGGAAGGATAATGTACCGTATAGCAAAGATCTTCAGATGTGAGGATAATTTTTCAAAGCCACTTGAGTCTGGGCATTGTGGCAGCCATCTATTCCACTATTCCATCATTAAAATTTTCTCTGTAAAAGTGAGACAGAGAGTTGGTGGACTCTAGGGTCCCATTGAAAAGCCTGGACAAAGCCCTACACTAAGTAATATTGTAAACATGATAAATTCCAAGTGTGTTTCTAATATCGCAAAGCTTTGCTAAAACAGTCCTCATCTTTTTTGTTTAAGTCATATCCTGCACTGTCTACTTTTATAAGAATATGATTTGGTATATGTTGTTTAGCAACTTTCTCATCACTCTTCTGAATCTTATCTATCTTACAAGGTTCAGGACTAGCTCTGTGTCTCCTTGAAGCCTCCCTTGACCATCCCAACATCCAGATATCTTTCTCTACCTCCTTCTTTGTTAGTCTTTTTATTTATGGATATTTGACCTTATTACATGATCTTCAAATTTTAGTCTTTAAGTATATATTCTATTGTCTCATCTACTCATCTGAAGTTTTAGCTCCTGGATAGCAGAAGCCATAACAAAGATTATTTTTCTCCTGTCTGCTTGGAGTGGTTATATTTATCCTAGCTTAACTGAAATATAATGAATATCTGCTTAAAGAAGGGAATTTAAGAGATGTATAATATAAGATCCCTTCCCTCATGAGGATAATTGACTAAGAGAAAGAAACAAGAGCTTGGTTTCCAGTAGCCATGATAATTTCCCACAAAGCACATTAGATTGTGAGGCCCTTGAAAACAGACTGGGCCTATTTATATTTGTGTCTTCAGTATGTAGCACAGTCCATCCCTGACTTCACTCTGAGCACTAGACTCATATATTCAATGGCCTATGTGTCATTTCTACTGTAATAGGCATCTTATACTTAACATGGCCCACAACAACGCTGAATCTCCACTCTTCAGGAAGCCTGTTCTGCTCCTAGAAAACACTAACAGCTTCTGCTAAAAACCTACATGTTACATTTCTATTCAGGTCATCAGGCAAATTTAAATCCTAAAAATATGCTAAAATCTCACCATTTGCCCTGCCATAGTTGAAGCCACCTGTGTGTTTCTTGATAACAGTACAACCACAATCGAATTCATTTCCTTGCTTCTGTGTTTACCTCCTTTCTGTTTTGTTTTGTTCCACTCAAAGATCAGAGACTTTGTCTTTCCCCTTTCACTTTCTGGAGTTCTCTTCTTCTTAAATAGGAAGCTTTTCTTGTTTACTATTAAATCCCCAACACACAGGAAATCCCGTAGTACAAAACAAGAACTCAATTTTTGTTGAAAGAATGAGCTAAATTTTAGTTGTTGTTAAGCATACACGTATATAGAACTGAATGAATGAATAAATGACTTGAGCACCCATTGTGTGGCTAGAAACTTACATAGTCCCAGACCTCAAGAAGATTATGGTTTAAGTGTATTTGGCTATATGGGCTATCTGTATAAATAAATGAGTACTTCTCTGCTAAGTAGGAGATGAGTGACTGAAATAGTATTCCCTGGGTGAGTTCAGGAAGACAATGTCAGGAAGCCACAATAATTAAATAATGGTTTTTATCTTTAATACTTCTTAATGTTAATAGAAGGGGCTTCCTTTAGCACTTTAAGGTTGAAAGAGTACCCAAGTAAACAAGCTTCAATTTCATTATTTACTTTAGCTGATTAAATAAATCAGTAATTTCCTGCAAGCTGTAATAGGTTGTAGGCAGATTCACTTGTCTGCCTACAAAGTCTTGTCCTGTTACAATGCTTTTCTGGATCTCAGATTTTGTATTTTTCTCTGAAAATTAGGGGTAATAATAATAACTACTCAAAGATTGGTTGTATGAATTTACACAAGGATTGGTTGTGTGAATTTAATGTACTTAAATTGATTAGGACACAGCCTGGTATATATTAAGCCCTCATGAATAATAATAATGTAATGATAACAATGCATTAAAGCATTTTTAACTTGTAGAATGCTTAATAAATATGAAGGAGAAGGAATCAAGGCTTTGGAAATAGAAAGTGTATTTTTGTTTCTGGCATAGAGTTTAGATCACTCTGTACCTTATGTGGTTTTCTTTATTTCACCAGGTACATTCTAAGTGCTCAATGAAATGTTTTTTGAAAAATCATATTCAGAATCAGAGTAAAGTAAAAAAAAAATTAGGACTTTTTTTTTTTTTTTTTTTTTGAGACAGGGCCTCAGCTGACCCCCTGGGTAGAGTGCCATGGTATCCCAGCTCACAGCAACCTCCAACTCCTGGGCTCAAGTGAGTCTCCTGCCTCAGCCTCCCAAGTAGCTGGGACCACAGGCGCCTGCCACAATGCCTGGCTACTTTTTTAGTTGCAGCTGTCATTGTTGTTTGGTAGGCCCAGGCTGGATTTGAACCCACCACCTCAGGTGTATGTGGCTGGTGCCTTAGCCACTTGAGCCATAGGTGCCGAGCCACGGAAATTTTTAAATGAAAAAACAATTCATATCATATTTAAATTTTCCTGATTATAACTAACTTTTGGGAGGGTTTAAATAATCCTTGAAGAAATTAAAGGTAAAATTATCTGCAAAACATATAATTCAAAGCCTAAATTTTCTTCCCTTCAATTTAAATTTTATTCCTGATCTTCAATGATCAAATGTAAGTCATAGGAGAGGATTTTCAGTTAGACATTTGGAAAGGAAGGCTCTGCATTTAACCTTGATCACTCTGTATCTTTCAGAGGGCTTTAGTATATGGGATATTTCATGGAACTTTCAGTACTTTAACCAGGCTCATCATAAGTGCCCAATAAATATCTTTTGAATAGCTGAAAACATGTATTCAGGAATAATGTGTCTAAACCTCCTGTGACCTCAGAGACAGATTTGCAGGTAGTCGTTAAGTTCTTTAGTCCCTCATGACACGGGCCATTTGTCATGATTCTCATCCATGACATGGCTTCTTGGCTTTCTTTTTGAAACCCCTACTTCTAATAACGTTCCTGTTTCCAGGAGTTACACCCCAGGTTTCTCAGCACAAAGCTGCTCTTTTTAAAGTTCCAATTACAGGTTTCCACTGGCAGAAAAGCATTTCCTATGCTCCTTGAGCCTGTGGTGAGTTCCTTTCAGCTCTCCATTACAGAGTGTCTCCTGCACTCTGCTGCTCCATCCATCCACCCAGACTGCTCACAGGAGGCCCAGTTATTTAGGCTGATAACATATGGCTTGTCATTCAGTGACCTTCAAGGCTGTGAGAGTAAGTGGGTTAGGTGCTTGAGTGTCCCTCCCGCCGGCTTGATGAGGTCCTGGCTGGCCTCATGGATGCCGACAGCATCCTCTGACTTAAGGAGACAGCTTTATTGAAAAGGATGCTCTTACCATATACAACACCATTCATCAGAAATGTAATTCCTTCTCCTTCTTCTTATACTTATCAGAAGCCCCTGTGAGGATATCCAACTAAGTCCTCATGCTTATTTTTAGAGTATGTCACAAAACCAGTTATGAAAGCTGATTGTTCTTGACCACAAACCTAGGTAGAAAAATTCAAATTTTTCTTCTTTGATTTCTGCTCCACAGCATAAAATCAGGATTTGCAAGAACAGAAAATAAAGATTTATTTTTGGCTATGAAATAAGTTCTCTGCTCCAAATATATCTACCGACTTTACAACCAGGAATTGATAACAACTCTTTAATCTCAGGTTTAGCTAGAGCTTTCATGATAATCTTGTGGACACCTGTGTCTACTCCTTTTTCCCTGTGTTGGCTACTTTCATGTTTGATTAATCCAGACTCAGGTGCAATGAAATGTCTGATGCAGCTTCCCTACCCTGGAGAGGGATTTTGGAAGAATCTGTTGTCACTGCAGTGACATGAACACCAGGCCCGTTGCCTTCTTAGTTAAGCCTCAGTTGGTGTGAATACCCAGCTCTGGCTCACACTGTCTCTTCACTTCCCTTCAGACTATGTCTGAGCTAAAACCTGAGATTTCTCTCTTACCTTTTATTCTGCCAGTTTCTTCTTCTGCCCTAAGTGTCTAGGCCACATTTTAACATCTCTTACATCAATATCGATAATATATATACAGTGGCTCACATCTCTAATCTTAATACTCTGGGAGGCCAAGGTAAGAGGATTGTTTGATGTCAAGAGTTCCAGACCAGCATGTGCAAGAGTAAGATCCCATCTTTACTAAAACTAGAAAAATTGGTTGGCACTGTAGCAGGCACCTGTAGGTTCAGCGACTAGGGGTTGAAGCAGAAGGATCGCTGGAACCTAGGACTTTGAGGTTGCTGTGAATGAGGCTGATGCCATGGCAATCTAGCCTGAGCAACAGAGTCAGACTCTGTCTAAAATAAAGAAAACGAATGATAGATAGACAGATGACAGATAAATAGACGGCAATTTTTTCAAAAGACCCCATCATTCAAACTGATTGTAAGAAATATCACAAACAATATGCCTAGCATTGCTGAAAACTTGGCCACACTTGTACTCAAATTAGTTATGACATCTCTTCTGTCACTATATTGGCCTCTGGTCCCTCTGTCTATTCTATGCCAACCTCCAGGAAACAGATCCTAGCATCTTGTACGGCTTGAACAACATCATCCAAACATAGAATAAAGCTGGGAATTATATCCCACAGCTAAGGACACAGATTTCTGGTTTGAGTGGTCCCAGGAATGATCATAATAACTCTAAGTACTCCTAAAGTAATTCGATTTTCCTGACTTCAGGGAGGAGGATGATTTTGTTTCTCTATTTGGCCTTTGAGAGAGTCATTTATGCAAAACCAAGGTCTTTAAGGAAAGAGAATGTGGGTTAAGAAAGAAAGTATTTGAGCTGAGGAAGGTTTCTTCTTCAGTGTTTTTGGTAATAAACTTTCCATCATAAAAAAAGGTACACTTTTACTTTATAGTTTGTTGAGTTCTGAACGCTGAATCCATCTGATTAGAATAAAACCAGTGTAAAAGAGAAAGGATGGAAAAGGAAGGGTTTTTGGTTTTATGTTTTTCCCTTTTCAGTCAAGTGAAGAATTTTTAGCCGGTTTGATTCCCATGGTTTACAAGCTGTTTTGAATGAAAATCAACCTTCCAGCTAACTCTTGTGGGTACAATATCTATCAAATAAAAGTGCTCATGAAACAGTTGGTTGGAAACCAAGTAAAAAGCACACGTCAAGTTTCCCACAGATTTCTTCTCCATTGGATAATGAACCTGAGTTCACTGGGAAGCAACAAAGTATTTAAGGGGACCCCTCGAATGGTGCCAGTCCAACAAGTTCACAAGAATTCCCGTCTGGCCCAGGGCTTCCTGTTGTGAGAATGAAAGGTTTTTGATCATGTCATTTCAATTTGTCCCGTAAAACATGCGACTGACAGAGAAAGAGAAGTATTTACCTCACAAATACCTGTTGTTAGCCCAGATCTTTTTTCCTTTTATTCTTTCCTTCTTTCTTTCTTGTTTTTCACTAGATTTGCCTCCTAAAGCTTTATTCCTGCTCTGACTGAAGTGTCTTCTGTTATCACAATAGGACACAAAATAACAGTTAGAGAGACTAAAAAATAATAATGCATCGCCTTGTAGGAACTCATACTCTCCTTTCCTATTGCTTCTGCACGCAGGTCTGCAAATTTAGATTTATCTCCTCCAGACTGCATATTCTCAGAGGCCTAAATAGGCTGCCTGCATATCAGGGTAGGTTGAATAGGAGAAGCAGCAAGGCCAATCACAGAAGTGTGTTGTAGAGCTGCTAACAAAGACAAGGCAAGCTCCGAGCGCTGGTGCATCCTGCAAAGTTGATTCGTCAGCTCTTTTTTCCCTGACAGCTAAGAACCCTAATTGGTCTTTCTGTCTAAGCAAATAGTGATTTGTGGTTCTGAATAAATTTAATCTTTAGCAACCTGTGAGCCTGCCTTGTACTCAAAGTTAAAGTAATTTAGGTGAGAGATAATGTTTTAAAAAATAACTATAAAGAAATGCTTTCGTTCTCTAGGTATTACATGTTATGTACATTTTTGTGTGTATGGTTGTATATATACAATCATCTATATATGTTTTCTGTATTTTATGAATGTGTAGGCTAAAATGGAGCATTCTGATTCTACTACTAAATTGTCCTTATTCTCTCTTTGAAAAGTTCGGCCCTAAATGCCAATGGTTGACCTTGGGAAAGCTACGTGGTCCTTGTGCATCTCCTGTCTACATCTGTCAAAGTGTGTGTTACCTCAATATGATAAAAATATTAAGCAGGCCCATGAAAAGCTCCAGTCGTAATAGCATGATGAATTCTTGAATTTAGAATAATACCAGGGCGGTGCCTGTGGCTCAAGGAGTAGGGCGCCAGCCCCATATACCTGAGGTGGCAGGTTCAAACCTGGACCTGGCCAAAAACTGAAAAAAAAAAAGTTCCAGAAAATATTAGATTTCTATGTGCTAATGCCATTTTAACAGATTCATATATAGATTGGCTTAATGAGATGGCACATTGTCTATTTTTTAGATCAACATATGAGGCAGAGAAAGATAAGTAACATGTACAGTCACACATAGTAAATTAGAGTGCCAAGGTTCAACCCCAGATAAATTGACTTCAGAGTCAGTGAAACATTCTGCCTCTTGGCAAAGTAACTGTCCACAGCCTTTTCTGCCTCTTCTTTTGCCCCCTGACTTTCTTATTCCACTGCCCTGCTATAGTGAACTTTCTACAAAATAATTTTTATCCTATTTCTCATTTTCTTGGAAATCCTTAAAATTTTTCCAACATGTGAATGCAGTTAACAAGGCCCTTCATTATTCCATCCATGTCTAACACTTCAGTCCCATTTGTCAAAGCTATTTCAGCCTTCTATAACTTGGCCAATGTCTTTAATCTGTCCGTGACATGCTTTCCATAACCTACTTCTCATCCATTCTACCTTTGAAACTCTGACTCCTCAAAACTTGGTTTAGCTATTACCTTCCCTATAATGCTGTTTCCTCCCCCAAGCACTAAATATTCCATTCCCTATATTACTGGTAGAGATTATATTTTCCAAAGATGGTTGCCCAAATATCTCTTACTGTATGCTCATCTGCATTGGAACATTGCCATTGTCACTCTTCCGTCAAGAGATGGATTTTATTTCTCCACTTCCTTGAATTTGGTCAGGCACTATGACAGCTCTGATCAGCAAGATACAGTAGAAATGACACCATAGCAACTATAAGCACAGCTCTTAACTGGCCTGGCTTCAACTTCCTGCTTCTCACAATTTTGAATGGCCTTATAAAAAGTCCAGGGCACTCTAGAGATGCCACTCTGCAGATGTCACCTAGAAGAGCACTGAGGTGACAGACATATGAGTGAGGAAGTTTTCTTGGATATCTAGCTTGGCTGAGTCTTGCAATGACTCTGGTTTTAGCTGTTACCTGACTGCAAAGAATAGAAGACTACAAGCAAGAACTACCTAGTTGAGCCCAGCCAAACCATAAAAGTACAAGACATATTAATAAAGTGTTTAAAGCCATTGAGACTTGAGGTAATTCGTTATGCAGCAGTAGATTAACAGAATAGTATTCTTCTGGTTCAAATCTTTATTATTACTGTATTTGCTCTATTTACTGTATTCACTTTATATATACTTGTCCCCTTTACTGGACCACGATCATCCTAAAAACTGAAACCCTGTTTTATAGACATTTTGTAATATGAGTACTTGAATCACTTGTAGGCTCTTAATAAATATTTGTTGAACTGATATACGTGTACATAGTTAATTTGTTTGATTTCATTTATAAAACGTTGTGGGAAGATAAAAAGGCATCATTTTGTTTTAAAAAATATTATTTATGTTACTACATAGACCATATTTTTTGAGTATCCCATTCCCCTCTGCCAACTCCTACACCAAGACCAAGGGGAATGAGAGTATAAGGTCTTCCTCATGTATCAAGATGAATCTGAAGCAAGGTAAATTCTTATGGGAAAGCAATTGCCTTCAGCATTGACAAAGATGTGGAAAGTACACTATAATATGTTATTATCAGTTGCCTCCAGGGAATGGATAGAAATTGCTATGGGCAAGGGGTAGAGCAATACGTAAGAACATTGACCTTATAGTCTGTGTACTTGTGCAATACTTAAATTGTTTTCTTTTCAACGTGCATATTTTATTTTTAAATTTCAATGAAAAGACATTTAAAATATATACGGTTAAGGAAAACAGAAGTTAGGAAAAACCAAACTACACATCCCACGATGCTATGGGGTAAGAGAGTTGATGATGGTTAATTGGTTACACTCTTGGGCTTCCATGTTACACAGTTGTAGGTTGGGACACTCACTCTGCCCTAGAAGGCTTCAAGTTTACTCATCAACAACAGGCATTAAAAAACCATCTAATATTAATGTGCAAACCAAGAGCTAATACATATAACAGATTTAGCACAGTACCTATTATACAGTAAGTGCTTAATTATCAAGTGAAGTAAGAAAAGGTGAAAAGGAAGAAGGAGCAGCTGAGGAAAAAGATGAGAAGTCAGTGACAATGGCTGCCTTTGCTAGTAGGAGGGTGGGCTTTGCATTCCATTCATTCTTTATGTTCTTTTATCCCCTTAGTCCAGGCCCTCATTACCACAACTTTGAATCACTTAATGTACCTGTCTCCCCTCCCTCTCTAGTCTTCCTTTTGGCTTTGATCCTTTCTGAACACTGTTCCAGGTTAACTTGGTCCCATTCCCAGATGGTCTCTGATTAAAACCTGGCCAGGCTTTCTAAAGTCTATCCATCTACTTTCATCTCTGCTACCTATTACTCAAATTCCTTAGAAGGAGGTCTCCAGATAACTTTAACTCAGAAAAATACCCCCCAAATCTGTGCTAGTAACACCAGCCTTCCCACTGACATGGACACCGACACCAATTCCCAGTCTCAGACTATGTTCCTTGGCTTGTGATCAATGTCTTCCTTCTGTTTTTGGAAGTTCTCAGCCTGCCTGTGGTTCCCAGTCAGGTCAGTTATCATTTACTCCTTCAGTCTTCCCTTAGATTCTTCAACTCTTTCAGCCCTCCAGGATTTATAGTCTGACCATGATTGATGGTGAAATCTACTCATTTTCACTGAATACTATTGACCTAATATTCAGATATAGTAATTACTTATTAATTGTTTTATGTGTCAATCTTAACTCTCCAACTATTTGGGTTGCTGGTTGCATTTTTTTTTCCTGCTGTTTTAAACAAAAACATTTTAGCAAGTACCAAGCTGAGTATGCAAAAGATATTTAACTTGTTTGGGTTGCTTAAAACAAAAGAATGACATTAACAATTTTATTTCCAGGATGGGGCCAGTATGACAGATTGCTGTGGGGTTCAGTGAGGACAAGTGGGTGTATAGGAAAAGAAAATTCACAAACTCAAATTACAGTACAGAGACAGCCAAACGCCTATTTTCTGTTACTATTTTAAGAATGGATAGAGTAACACATATTCGTGCAATTTGAAGCTTCCCTGATTTAGGCATTCATGTATTCCCCCTGTCCTATTCAAAGAACCCCAAATGTAAATGAGCCACACACTCAGTCAGTGAGATGCCCACATGTAGTTCATCCATTGTTTCAATGCAAGTCATGTGCATTTGAGACAAGATGGAGCATCATATGTTAAAGCATATGCCTGCCACTGAAGCCAAAAGCAGATAACATGATAACATATGTTTGGAGGTAAAATATTTTTAAGTTTTATTGCTTATCAAAAATTAATGAGAGCAACTGTGTGTGTTTACACTATGTTGGGTTTATAAACAGATCAGCAGGGTTAATTGTAGAAACTGTTTTTGCAAAACAGTCAAGTGTAGCTTTTTCAAGCTGTGATGCTTTCTTTCTACAATTTGACTCTGATATTCACATACACACGCATGCCTCCCCCCACACAGGCAGGTTCACCAGCACATGTTTACTATGGGGGGGGGAGATCCTCTTATAGTGGAGGGTAAGGTAAGAGTGTAGGAGGTTATTTATTAAAAGTTCGCTTCTGGAAATTCTCACATCTCCCCTGGGGGCAAAGGGGATAAACCTGTGTGTAAACTGAAAGAGAAGTATGAAAATGTGCTATATGCATAATTACATAAAGCATCATTATCTGTAAAGTTAACTCACTTACATGACCCTGTATAATTTGAAAGTAATCTGGTGACATATGTTTTCATTTTTATTTTACGGTTGAAAGAACTGGGGTTCTTCTAGGTGAAGTCACTTCCATGGTTGGTTTAGATGGAGCCAGACCGTGAGACCTTATCTGTTGCTTCCACCTCCAGGGTAGTTTCCACCACCATTCAGGATCATTACAGTAATAGCATATTAGAAACCAGCTGATATGTGGATTAAATTCTTGATTGTTGATGGGAGTTGGAAGTCTTGTATCCAATACCCTCCCCCTCCCACTAGTCTTGCTCTTTGTGGATTTCAGGAGAACGCTTGGGGATAAGAAGGTTTGGCTGCACCACTGGGACATGCAGTGATGTCTTTGGTCCGTGGCAAACCGGTAATATAAGTAAACTTTTTTTGAAGGTGATGACATTTTCTTTTTCTAAACAAACCCATCAGGAACACGAGTGCCAAATCTAAATCCACAGTGCTCTGTGCAGCTGGTGGGGAGTTTGTATTTTCCCTAAAACCCTACATTTAACAATTATTCAAACCCTGATGATTCTATTTTCGAAATATCAGCTACACTACGTTCTCCTTTCAATTCCACTATACTCCTTTAAGAGAACTGCTCTCCCAGACACTTGCTGAAGTCCTGTAACTCAGCAGTTCTCAACCCATAGGAACTGTATTGAAAGGCTGCGGCATTAAAGAACCACTGCTCTAACTGGTCTCTTTGCCTTCAGGTTCTCCTTTTGAACCGTATCTTGCAATTCTACCATGATATTTACTTTCCAAGTGCAAAGCTTATGTCAACTATTGACTCCCAACTGTGTTTAAGAGTCTTATGAGAAAAGACAACAATTTCTTTTCTATTTAAGGGGAAGAACTATATTTTTCCATTTTACCTGTGGTTTCTCTGATGCATCATTATTACAGACCTCTCATGAATGAGATTTGTAATCTTACAAAAGTGACCCTAAAGAGCTCCCCTCACTCCTCTACCACGCAAAGACACAACAAGAAGACAGCTCTTTGAACCAGGAAGCAGACCCTCATTGGACCTTGAATCTGCCAGTTTTCTCCTTGGAATTCCTAATCACCAGAACTATGAAAAATGAATTTCTGTCATTGATAATTCACTCAGCTTATGGTATTATGTTGCAGCAGCTTGAATATACTGAGGCAGTACATTAAACAAAAGTAAAAAGAAATATGTTAATTTTAATACTTTTTCCCGGATCTAACATATCAAATATATTTTCATTTCCATATATAATCATATAAAATTATTGAAATATTTGCTTTGCCAAACTAAGTCTTTGAAATCTATTAAGTTTATTCTACACTTTCACCTCAATTCAGATTAACCAAAACTCAAGTGCTTGGTAACTACAGGTGGCTATAAGCTACCATGTTTGATGTCACAAGACAAGAACTCCTTGTCTTACCTGCCTTCTTTTAAATGCCTCCATTTTATGGTCAAAATTCTAGGAAATGCCTGTCATCACTTTCTATACTTAACCACCCATTTCCTCAAACCCCAATAGTCTGGCTTTCACTTCACTTGTACACTGAAATGTTTCTTGCCAAAATGCCCGACAATTTCCTTGCTGTCACGTAAAATGCCAATCTTCTCTTTTCAGCAGGAACTCTGACTCAGTTAAGGTCTAACCAGGAACACAAGAGCAATGCCAGATGTTTCAAATGGAGACTAAATACAGGGAAAGCATTTACAAAGTGGAAGACTCCAAATATCCTTAAATCTATTAAGAGTGTTAATTTCAAAGGGAGAAAGAGAACAGCACAAGTGATTGAGGAAAATTATCCACAGAAAGATAATACAAATCATATAAGCCATGCTTAAAAATTTGGAGTGTTTAAAGGATGAGGGAGGAAGAACAGAAATCAAGTTTGCACAGGAAGTAACCCCAGGAAACTTGTACTACCTCTCGGATAAGATAAACAAGGGAAGAGATGCTTTTTACCATAATTTAGGAGTGCACTACCAACTGACACTGCTGAAAGGTAATGTTGACACTTAAAACTACTGCGTGGGAAGCTCTGACACAGTCCTTAGAGGACATGGTTGGTGCTGCTAAAGTTATCACCAGAAAGACTAGCAGTGGAAGATTCTTCTTTGTTTTTATCTTGTAAAATCCCTAGCTAATACTACTGTTCATTTCCCAAACTGAACTGAAAGTTAGCCCACAAGGAAGTCTGTAAAATGATGTTTTGAGGGGTCCAGACCCCTGAACTATACAGCTGAGGACAGAACAATGGGAGTGAACTGAGTATGAACAGCTACATGACCAACTGAATATCCCAGTGACATTTAGTACAAAAAAGATTTTTTTAAATTTCCTCTATCATCTCTGACTACTCCCTTTAATACCCTGGTTAAGCTACTTTTCTTCTTAAGTGACAATTAAAAACATTACCAAAGTCATTATAAATATATTACATTATATGCAAAGTTTTTTAGTCTACCCCCTTCTATTTTCTCTCAGTGAGTTATTTTTTATCATGTTCCTGTGTCCCCCTGGATCCAATTATTTTGTTATAATGATGATTTTCAAATCTTACATTCCTCTATCTTCCCTGAGCTTTGCATCCTGTCCAATGGAGAACTCAAGTTGAATATACCATGTGCATGTAAAGTTGAGAATATTGGAAATAGAGGACATCCTCTCTCTCCTCAATTACTCCCTCATCCTCCATCACAGTGATTCTACTCAAACACAACTGACATAGGGCAAGTAGAAAGTCAGTTGAAGTTCTCTTTCATTCCTATATCTAACCAACCAGTTACGTATACCCTCCACTTACTAGTGTTTTTCAAAATTGCCTCCTCCTAGCCAGGTGTAGTGGCCCAGGCCTATAGTCCTAGTTACTCCAGAAGCCAAGGCAGCAGGATTGTTGAGCTGAGGAGTTTGTATCATAGCAAGCCCCTGTCTCAGATAAATAATTAAATAATTTGCCTCCTCTTTCCAGAAACTACTGATGTTTCCTTGTTCAAGGCATCATCTCCTTTGTGGTAACAATCAGGTTACTCAGTATAATGACTTGTAGGAATAATTAGGTAACATTTCATTCTGCTAATTGGTTTCATAGTGTTCAGTACTTTTTTCAGACTGGAGTTTGAGTGATTGCCTTCATATTTAGATCTAAACTATGCAAGATCATTCTGCTTACATTAGCCCCATTTTAAGTCATTTCTTGCCCTCTTTGGAGGTCAATACATCCATAAAATGTAATTAATTCCACTTCCTGGTTTCCTTTCTCTCTTGACCTTGGTGTGTGCTGTTTCTTTCCTTTGCATGGCATATACTCCTCTTCCCCTCCTTTGATTCAATCCTCATCCTTCACTTACCTGAATGCTCCTACTCATAATCCAGGTTTTAAGATATCTTTTTCTTCATTCAAGAAGATATTCTTCAATTTTGGCACATGTAAACATCAATATATCATAACACAAAGCATTCTCTGTCTTAAGTACCTACTCTCGTCATCCTGCTCCAAAATGTAAGCTCTTGGATGGAGAAAATATCAATTCTCTTTCGTAGCATAATACTTGGCACAACATAGATGTTCAATAAATATTTTTGAATTAATGAATAGGTAAATGGATGAATGGAGACATATGGCTAGACAGAGCCATGAACAATTTCACTTGTCACTCTGCTATATTGCTTCAAAGCAGGTTGATCATCCTATTTCAGTCCATGCTCTTTTCTTGGACATAATGCACAAATTATAAAAGGGCATATTCAATTTATTTTCTCAGTACTCCTTCCCTCAGTAGTCAGTAGAGAAATGGTATAAAATGCCAGTGAGGGAATTTGTGCTCTTCTTGATAAACGTGACTCCCCACGTGTGGTGCTTGACTTCATTAAGATTTTATTCACATTTGCAGTTTCCTCTATGTTCAGGACCTAGTTGTAGCCATATCTGTTTCCTGAATGAAATAATAAGTGAACACAAAATCAATGAAAATTTGTGTTCCAAGCAATAATACTCGATGTAAATTTTGCTCAAGAATCACTTTGTTAAAGGAAAGAAGACCAATATCAGCCAGGGAAAGCAGGTCATTGTGTTTAGGAGTTGTTGCAATTGCTCTGTGAAAGCATGAGAGCGCTGGGCTTGTGTAATTGCCCTGAAAAACCAATGATTCTTTGCAAATGTTCATGAACTCAGCAAACTATTTAGTTCTCACAGCTTGGATGCTTAAACCAAACAATTAAATTAATGAGGAGAAAGACTCTGTGAAAGAATTCTACTTCTAATATTTATTCCTCTTTGGAAAATTGATTTAGAATCATCATCAGATAAAATTAGATATTCCTTAAGAGGACTTTCTTGCCATAAATCAAAAAATGTGAAATTGAAAAAGGGCCTTGAAATTGCTCTTATTTCCTCTACCCTACAATCCTATGACTTTATATTATTGATAAGTAAATTGGAGCTCAAAAAAGCCATGTGACTTTCTCAAAACCACACAGTTCTTCATACTAATGGAGCTCCAACTTAAGTTCCATGAATATAATAAGAGCAATAACTACCTTACTCTGAGAATTTACTAGGCATTTGAAAGTAGCTAAGTATTGTAGTACTGGGCTCCTTTCAGCAAATGCAATTATTCACACAAAGACTGACTTTCACATAACTTTCTGCCAAGCTTTTTAGCATGCACCAGGTGGAAGCCGAGCTCTATTCTTCAGTTGTGAGATTAAAGTGAACAGAGAAAACTAAAAATATTGTGTAAAGCAAACTGCTAGCGCTACCCTGTTTCTTTATCCCTAAAACTCCAAATGATAATTTCATGATAATTCTGTTTCATCTCTTCTATGAGTGCCTACTGAGGAGAAAGTAAACATAAAAAATTACCTTGAAAGTAGCCAATTGATTTGGAAAAAAATCTGGAACAATGTGAAAGAGTTGACTGAGGATAGTAAATTTGCAGGTGGGTGTCCGGCAGTGGTGCCCAGTGACTAGGTTGCATATATTCCAGCTATTCTTATTTCCATCCAATTTTTCTGTAAGGACTAGTGTGCACGTTGTCTTCAGTTGACCCACACAGTGCTCCACCAGATGCTAAACTGTCCATTGGGCAGCCACAAAGCTGCTGCAAAGTCAGGAATAAATGTGTTTATTAGCATCCCCATTTACTGCCATCCAAAATATTCACATGAAAACACCCACCATACTTCCATTCCACCCCTCCATCTGCACTCTGGCTGGCAAAAAGAATATTCAAGCTGAAAACTCTCTTTGAGGGGCCTATATGCTGCCAACTTTCTGAAGATGTTGGCTGCTGTGCTATGGCCTGACTATATGTCCCTCAAAAATTCATATGTTAAAACCTAATCTCCAAGGTTATGGTATTAGGAGGGTGGGCATTTTGGAGATTGATTAAATCATGTGAGCTGAGTCCTCAGGGTCTTACAAAAGAGGCACAAAGAGCTCATTTACCCCTTTTACCATGTAAGGACACAGATGAAGGCAGGATCTAGGAATCAGAAAACAGACCCTCACGAGACTCCAAATTTGCTGGCACCTTGATCCTTGATTTCCCAGCCTCTAGAACCATGAGAAATAAATGTGTTGCTTATATGCTATCCAGTTTCTGGTATTTTGTTAGCGCAGCCAGAATAGGCTAGGACATCCCAGAAGGGACATCTAAATTCCAAGGAAGGGTTAACCAATGCTGTGCACCACGGCCAGGCTGCTATTGCAGAACCATGCAGCTCTCAACTCTCCTGGGAAGGTGAGCGTGCCCCCTGATGAAGTGCAGCTGATGGGCTGAATGCAGCGGAGCAGCTGCCTGAGCGGTTCCCGGCCGTCAGTCACATGGAGCTCCATCCCGCTCAGGCTGGATGTTTTCAATTCACCCACTCTAATCATGATGGATTGGAAGAAGATGCAAAGTGCTCTTCCTTTGTCAGAAAAGCCTTGGCTGTCATCGAGGGTTATCACCATTTCTAGAAAATAGAAATCTTGGACAATTTCTACTGAGGACAAATAGTGTGGCTTATCATTGGCAGGAGAACTTGTACTTTTTGTGTAAAAATATTCAGATTTCAAACACTTTTTATTTTCTGATAAATAGAAATAGTTCATGGATCAGACATCTTTTATTAGCCAACATTTGAGTGAGTAATTACAGAGGATAATAACCAAAATGATATGTGTTGTCCACTTGGAAAAGATAATATCTTCTAGGAAAAATAGGCCAGTTTGTAATATTTGGCCATATTGATTGACTAATTGGGCACACTTTTATTTGTTCACAAAAGACCTCTCAGGGGAGTTTTGAATATTTGAAATATATAAATTTCTCTTCGCCAATGAAAACATGAATAAATCTGTCAAGCTTAACAGAAACCTTAGCTGTAAATTACACAGATTTGAAACTAGAAAACTTCTCCTTGGTTTCTGTGTGGGTCTGTGATTGTCCTCCGAGCTCTCAGAATCTTAGACAAAGATCCAGTCACACAGGGTCAGTGAGAAAAACATGTAAAAGAAATATAATTTTCAACTTTTCTCTCTAAATGACTCTAAATAATGTATTTTGTAATGATTTTGTTTAGCTATGAGATTGGGGAATTGGCATGATCAATTTGATGCCATTCAATTCAATAAATATTTACTGTAAATTAAGTTTCTTCATGATGGATAGTAATATTTATGATAGAACTATTTTTCAACTTATGGGATAACTTATATGAGTTTGAAATAATTACAAAATAATATGAGATGGTTGTGGTGGAGACAGGAAGTGTACAAAGTTAGATGAAAAAAATAAGAGAAAGAAGGTTCATTGGAAGGGATTTATTTAGAAAGAAAATAGGGTTAGGGCTGGGAACTTGGAGAATAAATGAACTTTTAATACATGGAGAAAGAGAGATTCTGTGAATGAAACAGAGTGTTGTCAAATGAAATTGGGCCTCAGGTGAATGGGAAACAGTGACCTGTGGAGAACTTTGTTAGTTAGTTATGGAAATAGAGTTGGGTAGTGACCGCAGGCCTGTCCATAAGGAGCCAAGGAAAAGTTCTTAAGTAGCTGAATGTTAAACACTATTATTTGGGGAATAATTACTCTAATTTTTTTTGAAATTGTTTATAATAGTTAATCTTCTTTTGCCATTTTGCTTCTGTGGGCCATAAGAATAAGTTTGTCTCAACACTGTTTTGAGGTAAAAAATGTGTGACAGTTTGTCTAAAGTTGTGCTGAAAAGTGGCCCAAATCTCAGTCTTTTTGGACTTATTGTAGTGTCCTCTCTCTACCATATTTTCTATCTCTCATTTCATCTTACAGAGGATTTTTTTTGCTTTTGGAAGCTGGAGTATATTGAAATAAAATTTGGCTATGTCCTGTCACTTTACTAAAAATTCACCGTTTCTATCCCAGCTGCAGTTCTTACTTGAAGCCACATAATGAATAAGTAGTATGAGAAGTCATATTTGATTTAGGGCGAGAAGAAAATCTCAAGAATAGCAAGTTGTTCTCCAGGATTAAAGTACTGTTTGCTGAAGACTTCAGCTTGAAGGCAAGCATGCTCCTCCTGCATTTAGTACACACTTACTGGATGCCTTCTTTGAAGGCTGCTCTCAGCTAATGATGCCTAACACAAAGTTTTCTTAAGAATATATTGATCACAATGGAGCAAAGTTCTACTCGCTTTGTAGAATAAGATGTGAGGTCTGCAGGTGTGACTTCTGAATACTTGATAAAGCTCTCCTGCCAAGATGAAATTAGTGAGGAAGGAATTGGAAGATTGATACCATAGGTACAGGAAGAACCCAAGGTAATTGAGACAGAGAGATAGGAACGTAAAGAAAATTATTCTTGGTTTTATGTTCAGCCTGAGGCTAAATCTGCATCCTGTACAATAAGGAAATGATACAATTTTTCTTATAGTTCAAGGCCCAATTGCAGACAGTATACACCTACATCCTGAACATTCTAGAGAACTTATCTGTCATTCAGACTGTAAATGTTGCCTTTTTAAAGATTAAAAGGCCTAAAATTGTGTGAAGCTGGTAGAAAAGTTGAACAACTTCTGTGTGTGGTCAGGACAGTTTCCCCTTCCTTGGAAGAACAAAAATTACATCAAGAGGAGTATGGGAAATGCTTTCTTTCTGGGTTTTCATTGCCAAAAAGGGAATATCAAAATAATTTTAGTTGGCTTATGAGTATTGAAATATTCCAGGAAGAGAGCTGCACAGCTCAAAGAGACTGAATTTTATACTTTTCTTCCAACTTTTTCCCTCATCTCTCTTCCACAGAAATGCTTTTGTCTTAGTCACTTACTGGATGAATAGAATGAGCACATGGCCTGCTGTTTAGGGTTGGGGATGTGGTCATCTGCTTTGGAAGATCGTCAAGGACTAATTAGGCATGTGTGTCTTCCTATCAAGTTTTGACAATCTGGAAATTTGGTAGCAGAATAAACAGAGGCCTGCTGAGGGAGGCTCTTGGGTAAAAGGGACTGTTTAGGGCATCTGGTATTATTTGTTCTGTTTGTTTCTTGGATTTTCTATATTAGTGCTATTTTAATTTGGCTAATCATCAGATTCATTGAGGAATATGGTTTCGAAAAATGTGTTCTTAGCCTCCACTTTAGAGTTTGTGAATAAGAATTTCTCAGGGTAAGTATCAATTATCCACAGTTTCAAAAATGTTTCCCAGGTATTTCTAATGATCACCCAAGTTTTGCGTCTATAATATGAGATGATCGTAAGGTTGTAACTGGAGGGGAAAGAGCTCATTCAAGTAGAGCCATGGAAGAATAAATGTATCTCTGTTGCTGTATACACACCTGTAAGGTTGTAGAACAGATGGGGAAGTTAGATCTTCATTTACTTTTATGAGCATTTATTAAGGTAATAGAAGTTTAACATTAAACAGAATAAACTCTAATTATCCTAAAGTTGAAGTGCTCTCAATGTGTAGACAGAAGCACAGTGTCTGTCATTTTGCTTCCTTTTGGGACAAATTCAATGAGCTCCAAATTTTACTCTGCATTAAGAAATTATATACACTATACTGCATAGGGTTTTAAGGGATATTTTAGAAATAATCTTAAATTTTAGAATCTTACTATATCCAATTATAGCCCTGAGAGTGGATTTTAGAATCTACTCTTTTGTGCCATGTAAAATGTGTTCCAATGTATAATGTGCACCCATGTTATTAGCTCAAACTTTAAAGAAAGTGCCGTTCAAGATAGTGGTCACCTCTTGACCAGGAAAGATAGATCTAGGTAAGGCTAACAGTCTCCTCATAAAAGTGCAATTAATACCACCCTCTCTGTCCAAGGGGACAGGAGCTTCTGAGTCCACTTGGCCCATAGGGGGCCAGATGAGTCCATAGGGATTGTGTGGAGCTCCTGGTCTTCTCCACACATCTAGGCCTTGGCCTTTGGCTTTTATCCCACATGGCTGCTGCCTGCTTCACCAGCCATGTCACTGCCCCTCCCCTGGTCATAGTGCTAAAAGGAGGCTACTCTGGGCTGCTCCCATTGGATCCTGGATCCTCTTGGACTGGAACTCCATATACTCTGTGGACCCAGGTGGGAGGGCACTGTAGGCCCAGATGGCCTGCTGGGCTCCCCTAATCCTGAGCAATACTACCCATATATAATGTACTTCCTTATTCTTGTCTCAAAATTTTGGGCAAACTCAGTTTAGCTGGATATGGGATCTTGGGCTGAAAGTTGTTTTGTTTTAGAAGATTAAAGGTTGATGACCATCTTCTTTTGGCTTGAAATGTTTTGGGTGAAAGGTCTGCAGTCATTCTAATATTTCTCCCTTTGTAGGTAATGCTTTTCTTACATCTGTCTGCTTGCAGGATTTTTTCTTTCATATTAACTTTGTCAAAGTTAATTACAATGTCTAGGAAATGCTTTATTTAGATTAAGTGTGGATGTGGAGAGAAGGGAACACTTCTATACCTCTGGTGGCATTGCAAACTAATACAGCCTTTTTAGAAAGAAATATGGAGAATTCTCAAGGAACTAAAAGTTGACCTACCACTTGGTCTTACATTTCTTTACTAGGTATCTACCCAGATGAACAAAAATCATTTTACCAAAAACATTTGCAATAGAATGTTTACTGAAGCCCAATTCATAATTGCCAAGTCATGGAAGCAGCCCAAATGCCCATCAACCCATGAATGGATTAACAAATTATGGTTTAAGTATACTATGGAATACTATGCAGCCATAAAAAGATGGAGACATTACATCTTCTATGTTTACCTGGATGGAGCTGGAACATATTCTTGTTAGTAAAGTATCTCAAGAATGGAGAAAAAAAAAAGTATCCAATGTACTCAATGCTATTGTGAAACCAATATATAATCACTTACACATTCATACAAATGATAAAACACAAATATAGTCCAGAAAGAAGGAGGAGGGAGAGAGGAGAGGAAAGAGAGATTGAATAGAAGAAGGGTTTTTGGTGGGATCTCACCTAATGTGCACAATGCAAGGGTACATTTCAAAACAACTAAGAGTATATTATAAATGTCTCACCACAAAAAATAAGTGAGTTGATGATTATGTTAATCAGTTTGATTTAAGCATTCCACATTGTATATCAAATCATCACATTTACCCCATAAATGTATGCAGTTATGATTTAATAAAAATTAAATTTAAAAGTAAATAAATAAAATAGTGAGGATGTCCTAGAGACAGACAAAATTGCTAGTGGGTCAAAATAAAAACATATAGTGTTAAAAAGTGGTTACATTTGATAGCATTTCCTCAATTAACAGATACTGATGGATCAAGTAAATTTAAATGAATTAAGTCATTCTCTAAAAAAAAAAATGGGGCATCAGAAAATTAATGAAACAAGGAGTTGTTTTTTTTGAAAAAAATAAATAAAATAGATAAACCTTTGCCTGACTAACTAGAAATAGAAAAGTAAAATCTCAATCAGAAGTGATAAAGGGGAAATAACAACTGATGCCACAGAGATACAAAAGATCATCTCTGAATTCTACCAGAAACTCTATGCCCAGAAATTTGACAATGTGAAGGAAATGGATCAATATTTGGAATCACACCCTCTCCCTAGACTTAGTCAAGAAGAAATAGAGCTCCTGAACAGGCCAATTTCAAGCACTGAGGTTAAAAAAAAACAATAAAAAAATCTTCTAACCAAAAAATGCCCTGGTTCAGATGGCTTCGCACCAGAATTCTATCAAACTTTCAAGGAAGAGCTTATTCCCATACTCCAAAAATTATTCCAAAAAATTGAGGAAGAAGGAATCTTCCCCAATACGTTCTATGAAGAAAACATCACCCTGATACCAAAACCAGGAAAAGGCCCAACTAAAAAAAAGGATTTCAGACAAATTTCACTAACGAATATAGATTCAAAAATTCTCAACAAAATCTTAGCCAATAGATTACAGCTTATCATCAAAAAAGTCATACATCATGATCAAGTAGGTTTCATCCCAGGGATATACAAAGGCATATACAAAGGCAACTGACTTGTGAACATTGATTTTATATCCTGAGACATTACTGAATTTTTTGATGACCTCCAGGAGTCTTGTGGTTGCATCTTTGGGGTTCTATAAGTATAAGATCATATCGTCAGCAAAAAGGGAGAGTTTGACCTCCTCTGCTCCCATTTGGATCCCTTTTATTTCCTAAAAGGAATTGTCTTACCTAATTGTATTGGCTAGAACTTCCAGCACTATGTTGACTAGTAATGGTGACAGAGGACAACATTGTCTGGTTCCAGTTCAGAGAGGAAAAGTTTTCAGTTTTAGTCCATTCAGTAAAATATTAGCTATAGGTTTGTCATAGATAGCTTCTATCAGTTTTAGAAATGTGCCACGTATGTCTATACTCTTCAGTGTTCTAATTAGAAAAGGATGCTGGATTTTATCAAATGCTTTTTCTGCATCTATTGAGAGGATCAGTGAATAACATTTATAGACTTGCGCATATTAAACCAACCTTGCATCCTTGGGATGAAACCTACTTGATCATGATGTCTGACTTTTTTGATGATAAGCTGTAATGTATTGGCTAAGATCTTGAGATGTTGAGAATTTTTGAATCTATATTCATTAGTGCAATTGGTCTGAAATCCTTCTTTTTAGTTGGCCAATAACAGCCAAGATGAGAGGCTAATTAAGGACACAACTCCCTTCACCATCGCTTCAAAGAACATGAAATACCTAGGAATATACCTAACAAAGGAGGTGAAGGACCTCTATAAAGAAAATTATAAAACCCTAAGAAAGGAAATAGCAGAGGATTTTAACAAATGAAAGAACATACTATGCTCATGGCTGGGAAATATCAACATTGTTAAAATGTCCCTACTTCCCAAAGCAATCTTTCTATTCAATGCCATCCCTATTAAAATATCAACATCGTACTTTCAAGATTTGGAAAAAATGATTCTGCGTTTTGAATGAAACCAGAAAAAACCACGTATAGCTAAGTCAATTCTTATAAAAAAAAAACAAAGCTGGGGCATCACCATATCAGATTTTAGGCTGTACTACAAAGCCATAGTGGTCAAGACAGCAAGGTACTGGCACAAAAATAGAGACATAAACATTTGGAATTGAATAGAAAACCAGGAAATGAAACTAACATCTTACAACCACCTGATCTTCAATAAAACAAATAAGAACATACCTTGGGGGAAAGACTCTCTATTCAATAAATGGTGCTGGGAGAACTGGATATCCACATGGAAAAGACTGAAACTGAACCCACACCTTTCTCCACTCACAAAAATTGATTCAAGATGGATAAAGGACTTAAATTTAAGGCATGAAACAATAAAAATCCTCAAAGAAAGTATGGGAAAAACACTGGAAGATATTGGCCTGGGGAAAGACTTCATGAAGAAGATTGCCGTGGCAATTGCAACAACAAAAATAAACAAATGGGACTTAATTAAACTGAAAAGCTTCTGTACAACTAAGGAGACAATAACCAAAACAAATAGACAACCTACACAATGGGAAAGGATATTTGCATATTTTGAATCAGACAAAAAGCTTGATAACTAGGATCTATAGAGAACTCAAATTAATCCATATTAAAAAAGCCAACAATCCCATATATCAATGGGCAAGAGACATGAATAGAACCTTCTCTAAAGAAGACAGACGAGTGGCTAACATATGAAAAAATGCTCATCATCCCTAATTATTAGAGAAATGCAAATCAAAAGTACCCTGAGATACCATCTAACCCCAGCAAGAATGGCCCACATCACGAAATCTCAAAACTGCAGATGTTGGCATGGATGTGGAGAGAAGGGAACACTTTTACACTGCCAGTGGGACTCAAACTAATACAACCTTATTGGAAGGAAGTATGGAGAACCCTCAAAGAACTCAAGCTAGACCTCCCATTTGAACCTGCAATCCCATTACTGGGCATCTACCTAGAAGGAAAAAAAATCCTTTTATCATAAGGACACTTGCACTAGACTGTTTATTGCAGCTCAGTTCACAGTCCCCAAATGTGGAAACAGCCTAAATGCCCACCAACCCAGGAGTGGATTAACAAGCTGTGGTATATGTATACCATGGAATACTATTCAGTCATTTAAAAAAAATGGAGACTTTACAGTCTTTGTATTAAGATGGATGGAAGTGGAACACATTATTCTTAGTAAAGCATCATAAGAATGGAGAAGCATAAATCCTATTACTCAATTTTGATATGAGGACAATTAATGACAAGGGAAGGAGGTGAACAGAGAGAGGAAGAAGGAGGGAGGAGTGGGGAAGGGATCAGCAGAAAGATGAACTTTACCTAACAAATTCAATCAGTGAAACCTGGTTTCTTGTACCCTCAATGAGTCACCAACAATAAATTTTAAAAAAAATGAGAAAAAGAAAAAAAAATGGGGGCAAAAAAATTACACATTGTATATGGAAAAACATTGTAATCCTTTTATAAAATACTACTCATTGTTTTAACCTCCATAACATGTGATTTCATCTCTGCTTACTGAACACATAAAATAAACCCTGTGAAAAAATACATTGATTGATATTTTATTTGCTCAGACTCCAAATCACTGAACTCATCATCAACAGATGATGGCTACTTGAATAAGGAAAATTAAAAAAAAAAATTGAAAAATCCCTTGTGCAAATGTATATGTATGTGATGGCAGGAGATAACGTAGAGTTCTGATTAGTCTGTCTTTTTGTCTATTTTCACACAGAAGGATACATCTTAGGTGGCATTTCCTCAAATCCCTAAGCCGAGCTTTAGCACTCTATACTTTAGCTAGTCTGAGAGATGACTAAGTCAGAACAGAAGCTTAGGGCTAAGTGCCACTTATCAAAATGAGTGTTCAACCATAGCTGGAACTTCTCTACTTAAAAACCATGTTTGAATTCCTCCCAGTGAAAAGTTTATATTTTCAGTGACTTCTGCAGCTGCCTTAGCCATTAATCTCCATCAGAGTTTATCATCCCCAACTCTGCAACCCAAGGATTCTGAAAAACAAACAGCCATGATTACAATAAATGATGGAAAACCAGGGAATGTTCAGGTATCAAGAGTGTCAACGCAGGAAGTACTGACACATATGGAGAAATCAGTGCTTTACACAGGAGTCTTCCAGCTCTGCATGACTCAAGGTCAGCAGCTGCCTCTCAATTCCTAACAGACAGCACAGGAGCTGCAGGATTCTGAAATCTTCTGCAGAAGTGACTCATGTATCTTGTTCTTCTTGCTAGATATAAGGCATTAAACATAAAGGGAGAAAGGAAACCTATGAAATGTATGGCCAACAAGATATATTTAGTTGTTCCTGACAATAAACAATGAGATCTTGAGTGGAATAAGCCCAACATGAAAATGTCACTATTGTTTAGAAAAAATGATTAATCTTTCATCAGCAGTTACATAGGTTGAAGCCAAGAGGGAAGACTGTAGACAGGAAAAAGAGTTTCCAAAAGTGGAAAGAAGAGAAAAAGACATCTACAAATCACTGATACAAAAAGAGAATAGAACATCCAGTGTTAACTACGGTGAAAAAATCTATGCCTTCATCATGATTTTGATTTTCTCATTGGCCCCAATATAATGTAGTTGCTGCAACACATGTATAGCATCTTCTTTTTCAACATCCCTGGTGTTTATTCATTATTTAAAAAACCCTTTCTTTGTTACTACTTTAATTCAGAAATAAACCATAGAGAAGCACTCTATTTTTTCTAGTTTTTCTAGGCCAGTGATCCTCCGATTGTGTTCCTCTGACCTATATGATCAGCATGTCCTGAGAATTTATTAGAAATGAAATGTTTCCCACTCCACTGGAGACTGACTGAATCAGAAACTCAGAATGGTATGTAGCAATCCATGTTTTAGCAAGATGTTCAGCTAATTCAGATGCATGCTCAAGGTAAGAATCACTGAAAAGGTTTGTGCTGGAGTCATAACCTATTAAATCTCAGACACACAACATATGTGTATTATCTACGTCTCTATATATGTATATTATCACTTATACAATGTCAGTTAAGGTGGCTTTTTAGTGTAGAAGCCATACAAGGGTTGATTCAAAAATGCAAATTATTTATATCATGTGTCTGCAACTATCTCAACATAAGGCCTATAGGAGCTACAAATAAATGAAGGGAGCTGGTGAATTAAAGCTAATCAATGAATCAACCTGGAAGTGATACCCTTTCAGTAAGTTTGCTGGCCAGGATTATGGTGGTTATATATCCTTTAACACATACATGGAAGATGGGGGAAGAACATGGGTACTGAGTGTGAATCAGATGCTTCTGCCATGAGTGTCTGTCTTTTCCTTGATCAGTCCCATCCACATACAGATTAGAGGACAACTTTTCTTTATTGAGACAGAGTCACACTCTATTGCCCTTGGTAGAGTACTGAGGTGTCATAGCTCAGAGGAACCTCAAACTCTTGGGCTCAAGCTATTCTCCTGCCTCAGCCTTCAAAGTAGCTGGAACTACAGGTGCCCACCACAATATCCAGCTAGTTTTTCCATTTATTAGTAAAGACAGGGTCTCACTCTTTCTCAGGCTGGTCTTGAGCTCCTAAGCTCAAGCGACCCACCTGTCTTAGCTTCCCAGAGTTCTGGGATTACAGTGTTTTTTTTTCTAACTGGAGTTTTCATCATGGTTTCTCTTTTTCAGAATTATTAGTTTTCATTATCTACAGTCAAATGGATAAGTGTAAGTTATTCTAAATGGTATTCAATACTTTTCACAATTGAGTTCCTTCCTACTTTCCACATTATTGCACCTAAGCGCACATTTGCAGTTTTAGCTTTGATGATCTGTTCACTAATGTCTTCCTACGGCTTTTTTATTAACAATGCTCATGTAAAGTATCTCCCCTCTAACTTCTCAGTGTCTTTCTTTTTACTTTCTGGACTTCTGAGAATGAAATCAGCAACTGTTAGGATGAATAAATATCTTTATTAGACAGCCTGTGCTTTAGGAATGAATTCTAGTGCCCAGAAAACATGTCTACACTATTGGACCCTGTTACTTGGTCATTATCAATGAAACCAGAGGGTACCAATGTAACTATATATTGTCAATACCACTAAGGAGGCTTATAGTCCTTGTACACTGGGTATATATTCCATAGAACATTCTCTTAATGAGTTGTTATTATTACCAACTGGATTCATTAACAATATGATAAAATGTATGCCACGAAGGAAAAAAGGTATCAGTTTGCAAGATTATACTGGAAGAGTCACAACCAGAACTGGTTCTAATTGTACATCAACCAGTTGTTTAATATTTTATTCTGAAAAAAATTATAGAATTTTTTTAGAACTTGGTTTTATATCTGTATAAAGAACTGAGCTTAATCCTAGAGTTAGGTATTCATGTTTCTGCCTTTTGAATGGGTTATTAAGGAACCTATACTTAACCCAATGTTTCATATATACACATATATAATATATATAAAATTATATTGAGATTCCAGCTTAATCAAGTATCATTAATGAAAAGCACTGTAAGTTCCATTTCCTTCTAAGCTCACAGATTTTCCAAAGGAAAGGTGCATTTTGATTCTAGCATCCACTTCTGTTAGAAACATTGTGATCTTACCAGCATATTATCTTCTTGTTCCTCAGTTAGGATACTTAAAAAATCTTCATGATATCTTTGTGTTTAATAAGACCAAGCAGTTTCAAAATCAATTCTCCAGTTCCCATCACAGAAACAAGTCCTTTAATTAAGGTTTGCCATGTCATAGCTTCTGCTTGTTAGTCCGTTATTTTCAGCTTAAGTTTCAGAGAAGGAATTAATCCACTAGCTCTTTAATGAGTTTCCAGAATTATCTGAGATAGAGATAATTCTCTGAGGTTAAATAACTGAAATAGTGATTGACCTTCATCTTCTTCTCAAATTCAGGCATAATTAATTCCTTAGCTGCCTACATCTAGGTTGCTCTATGGAGATTCATATATTTCTGACCTTGGTCCAGACTTATCTCTGCTGCATTAATTGACTAAGAATGTTGTCCACATGGGGAAGGATATCACCCCAAGTGAGGTTAGGTAGTATAAGCTTACACGGCAAAGTTTCTAAAAAGTTGATTGAAATAAATTCAAGGTTATATACAGGAAATAAATGAAACTACCTCTACAATCTGTATAATTGATTACATAGTACATTTTTTAATTAACTTTTTGAATGTCTAATTTAATTGTTTGAAAGACTCTACTAGCTTTTGTTTTTATATTTGCCTATAATTATAATTTTCAAGTTTTTTGTGGTCATTTTTAAGTATGTTGATCATGGCTCTGTATGTAAAAACATACACATAAATTATAGCAGTGTTTTTAGTGAAAATGAGAAAATTATTTTCCTGTAATTTTCACAATGTAGAACTCAATTAAACAATTAGACATTAAATAGAAGTTGTTTAAGAAAAATGTGTTGAAAGAAATTGCCTACTTATGTGTTTGGATTATATGTTTAAGAAGGAAAATAAAATAAATGTAATCACAATACAGAAAAATTACGAGAGAGTATGATGGATCGCATTAATTGATTTTTGAATGTTGAGCTAGCCTGGCATGCCTGGGATAAATACTATTTGTTCATGCTGTATAGTACTTTTTATACATTGTTGGATTTAATTTTCTAAGATTTGGTCGAGGACCTGTATATCTACATTCATGAGAGATACTGATCTGTAATGTCTTTGTCCAGATTTGATATTTGGGCAATACTGGCTTCAGAATGAGTTAGAAGCAATTCTCTTTGCTTCTACCTTCTAGACATACTGTAGAAAGTTGGTGTAATTTCTTCCTTATGTGTTTGGTAGGATTCACCAGTGGATACTCTGGTCCTCATGCTTTTTGTTTTAGAAGGTTATTAATTATTGATTCAATTTTTTTAGTAGATATTGGCCTATTCAGATTATCTATTCTTATATGAATTTTGACAATGTGTCTTTTAAGGAATTGGTTCATCGAGATGTTAAAGTTTGTGGGCAAGAGTTGTTCATGGTTTTATTATCCTTTCAATGTTCATGGGCCCTGTAGTGATCTCCCCTCTTTGATTTCTGATATTAGTAATTTATTCACACTCTTGTTTTCTTAGCCTGACTAAAGACTTACCAATTTTATTTGTTTCAAAGAACTATCTTTTGGTTTTATTGTTTTCAATATTATTTATTTATTCTCTAGTTTTTATTTCTTTTATATTCTTGCCTTGGATTTAGTTGGATTTTCTTTTTTTACTTTCCTAAGGTGGAAGCTTAAATAATCCATTTCAATCTTTCTGATATACAATAGTTTCCCCTAATCTCCAAGACCTCCAGTGAACTCCTGAAACCACAGATGGTATAAAACCCCATACAAGTTGAACATCCCTAATTAAAGATCTCAAATCCCAAATGTTCCAAAGTCTGAAAAAAGATTTGCAGTATGTATTCTGTAAATATTAAAAAAGAAAAAAGTGAAATCTGAAATACTTCTGGTTCCAAGTATTTCAGTTAAGGTATATTTAACCTGAGTATACTATGCACAATTTTCTCTTCTCTGCTTCACACCTTCATGAGTAAAGAAATTTGGTCTTACTATAGATCTTAGCAGCTTTGGTATATTTTATATATATATATAAATACATATATATATATATTTTTTTTACATATTTACTAAGTTAAGAATTTTCACCTTTTCACTTAAAAGACCATTATAGTTTTTCTTTGGCTTATTTGAACTCCCAGCATCACTATTCTTACACTTAGAGACTATTATTAAGTAAAATAAGTGTTACTTAAACACAAGTCCTGCTATAGCAAGGCAGTTGATCTGAGAACCAAGATGGCTACTAAGTGACTAATGAATAAGCAGGTAGCATAGACAGCTTGGATGTACTAGGCAAAGGGATGATTCATGTACATGTAGAATATGGGATGGGTCAATATTTCATCTCAGTACTCAAAATCGTGAATAATTTAAAACTTAGGTATCATTTATTTCTAAAATTTTGTATTTAATCTTTTTACACCTTGGTTGACTGTGATTAACTGAAACTATGGGAAGCAAAAGTGAAGAAAAGGGAGAACTCATGTGGGGAGTTAATGCTATAAATTTCCCAGTAATCACTTCTTTCATCCTGGCCCTTAAATTTTGGTAAGTTATTTTTATTTTTACTTAGTTACAAATATTTTTGAATCTTCCTTGAGATTTATTCTTTAATTCATGTGTTACTTCAGAATGCTCACAGACCCAGCCAGGGGTGTTTGCAAGCTGTATCCCAATAGGCTAGACTTCTAGAAAAAGCAGGAACCTGTTCAGATAAGGAATTTAGTGGCTGATTTAAAAAGCTGGCTAATCTGTTTTTATTCCACCTTGCTCAGCTTATTTCTCTGTTTTTTCCATTTTCAGGGGGTGTTTTCTCTTGCCAAGAATGGGGTGTTCAGTCCCCATTCTGCCTGCCCTTCCTCATTGTGAGATTTTCTCTTTTTGAAACTGATAAAGCTACTCCTGCTTCTCTTGGATTAGTGTTAGCATGGTATCTTTCTCTTTTCCTTTACTTTTAACCTATATAAATCTAAATCACATAATTGTGTCTTTTTTTTGACCCATTCTTATAATTTATACAAATTGTACATTTAGAACCTTGGAATTCTAAGTGATGTTGATATATTGAGATTAATATCTATCTGCAATATTTGCTACTAATTTTCCAAATTGGTTTTAACTTTTTATTTCCTTCATGGGGAAAACTAAAAGAATAAAAAATGCTTTTAAATTCTAAGTCTAATGTCTAAACCAGTGATTGACAACTGGTGTGCTGTGGCACACTGATGTGCCATGAGAGGATCTTAGGTGTGCAGAGAAAATTTTTGAAGAGCACTAATTAAATTATTTTTGAAAGAAGTTTAAAGTACAGTGAATATATTCTTTTTCTTTTTGCTCCCTTTTTTTTTTTTGATGAACATAATTTAAATGTTCAGAGAAGTTTAACTATAGGTTTAAGTGTGCTGTGAGATAAAAAGGGTTGAAAAACACTGGTTCAAATAGTCAAAACTTTTCTTCTAAGTCTATTTTTAAAAATTTGTATATGGTTTCTCTGAATAATCACCTTCATTGCTTTCTCCGTATACCTGCTCCTTTATTACATTATTTTCAATGGTGAGGTTCTTTCTATGAACAGACATATGCAGGAGGTCCACTCACATTATGGAGGATAATCTCCTTTACAAAAAGTCTACTGACTTAAATATGTCACATTTAAAAAATACCTCCACAGTCTAGGCTGGTTTTTGACCAAACAACTTAACAACATATTCTAGCCCTTTTGACATATGGAATTAATCCTCATCTTAATGTAACATTCTGTATTTTGATTTTAAGTGAGAAGCTTCAACATTTTTCAAATTAAGAAGCATTATCCCATTTTTCAAAAACCTTTCTTTACTTCATAAATGCTAACAATGTTCTACTACATATTAACTTTTTCTACATACTAGGTCATTTAAAACTATGTATGGTCAGCCATTGAATGATCTGTTCAAACAATCTACATCAAATCTTTTTTTTTTATTAGATCATAGCTATGTACATTAATCTAATCATGGGGTACAATGTGCTGGTTTTATATACAATTTGAAATATTTTCATTAAACTGGTTAACATAGCCTTCATGGCATTTTCTTAGTTATTATATTAAGATATTTATATTCTACATTTAGTAAGTTTCACATGTACCCTGGTAAGAGGTACCGTAGGTGTGGTCCCACCAATTACCCTCCCTCCATCCATCCTCCCCCCCTCCCCTCCCTCCCCCCTTTCCCCTTCTACTTGGGCTATAATTGGGTTATAGTTTCATAAGAAAGCTATACATTAGTTTCATAGTAGGGCTGAGTACATTGGATTCTTTTTATTCTATTCTTGAGATACTTTGCTAAGAAGAATATGTTTCAGCTCCATCCATGTAAACATGAAGGAGGTAAAGTCTCCACAATATTCCATGGTGTACATATACCACAATTTGTTGATCCATTTGTGGGTCAATGGGCACTTGGGCTTCTTCCATGACTTAGCAATTGTGAATTGGGCTGCAATAAACATTTTGGTACAAATATCCTTGTTATAGTGTGATTTTTGATATTCTGGATATATACCTAGTAGAGGAATTGTAGGATCGAATGACAGGTCTAGTTTTAGTTCTCTAAGTGTTCTCCAAATGTCTTTCCAAAAGGAACATATTTGCGTTCCCACCGGCAGTGTAGATGTGTTCCCTGTTCTCCACATCCACGCTTTACTAGTATATGTGATAGAAAATAGAACTAACATACATTGAGAATAATCTATAGCTATGTTACTTTAAAATACAATATGTTGTACTTAATAGTCCTAAGAACCTACTGAAGAAAGCATTACTTTTATTTTACAAATGAGGAAACTAATGCTTTGAATGTTCTAGCAATTTTCTCTGATAAGTCAATTAGTAAGTAGAAAAATACCATCATAAAGTCAAGTCTTCCAAAGTCCAAAACTCTTGTTCTTTTTATTAGTCCCCACTTTATAGTGTTTATTTTCACAGTCTTTTCTATTTAATTTTGCAGAAATGTGGTATACCTAATTTAATAATTAGTAATTAAAAGAGAATTGCCACAGCATCAACATGTGGATGTTTTTTTAAAAGGTAGCTAGAACGAACAGGCTAACATGTATAAATATTATTAACCAGAAAAAAAATCAAAATCATCATGGATCAATTAAAATTACTCCAGGAACATCTAAAAATATAGTTTGGAAAAATTCAACTAACTTAATGATTGTTAGTTAGAAAGAATATTAACTTAGTATTATCATAGGAAACCCCCCAAATAAACAAAAAAACAGTAACAGGTATACAGCGCCAAAGGAAGGATGCCCAAGAGGAGAATGTCAGTCTAGGCTAGAATATACATATATTTTTTAAAGAAGCTATTTGTCTTTGAAGATGGTAAAATATCTACAACTCAGGCCATAGAAAAGGGCCAGTATCCCTAATAGAATTTCTGAAAATGTAGACATAAAAGACCAATAAATCTGTGGAGAAAAGATTAGAATTGACTAAAAATATAATAGACATTTGAAAGAAAAGGAAATGCCTAAGGCTGTTAAACATGTGAAAAGATGTTTAAATTTCTCAAACTCATTACTAAGACAAATACAAATTAAAACTGTGTTTATTGACTGTGGTAGGCTATCATCAAAGTTGCCTTTAAATGTAGTCCTCCCCTTTTTGACTCTGAGCTGGGTCATGTGACTTGTGCTACCAATAGTAGAGCAGACCACAGTGATGCATGGGGCATTTCCAAGAGGCAAGCCCCCAGTTGGCATGCTGGGGCTTGCCTCTTGGAATTCAGCTGCTTCCCTGTGAGAATCCCCAGAATGCCCAGGGTGGCTTTGAGGGTGGAAGACTGCATGCAGAGCCAGTACCAGCTTTCCCAGCTATCCACACAACCCCAGCTTCTTCTACATGGAGCCAAATGAGTAAACAGGAAAAATAGCAGAAAAACCAGCAGAAGAACCAACCAACCCACAGAATGGTGAGAAATAAAAAATCATGGTAACTTTAAGTCAGTAAGTCTTGAAAGGGTATTATATAGCAACAGATAATTAGTTCACTTTCACTTACAGAATTGGTAAGAATCTAAAAGTTTTACAATATACTTGAGTGGAGAGGCTATGACAAAAATGATACTTTCATACACTGCTGAGGGGAGTGTATATTGAGCTAAACTTGCAGAAGGCAATTTGGCAATACCCATCAACATTTCAAAAGCTTTTCTCTTTACCCAACAGTCACATTTCTAGCAAATTATTCTACTGATAATTTACATAGGTAGAAAACTATATATGTTCAAGTTTACTTACATGGCATTTTATGTAAGAGCAAAAGATAAAAGTAATCTAAACGTTTATTAATAAGAGTTAGGGTAAATATACAATGAAATTATAATCTATAAAATGATGAAAATGAGGAATCTGCCTGGGTATTTATTTTGAAATAAAGACATATTATTAAGCAATAATAATAAAGTACAAAATGATGTGAACTGTATGCCACATATTGAATATAAAAAGGAGAGAAATAGAAATATCTATTGATATATTTGGACATTCAAAAAATTCTGCAAGATAATACATTTGTAAGGTTGGGGCTGGGACATTGGGGTCTAGGGTCATAGGGGATGAGGCAGGCTTGTGGTTACATTTTTACTGTATTATATTTTTGTTATTTAGGGAATACATAAATATTTCGGGAACTACATAAATATTTATTTTGCAGATTAAAAATAAAAATAACTCAAAACATAATGTTTGCGTAGAACAGCAATACATTTATCTCATAAACCCCATATAAGTAGCAAATTAGGTTAGTAATTTGACACTGTTATAAACATCACTGCCATAAATATCCTTCTGCAGAAGTGTTCCACTGTACTTTTGATAACTAACCCAGAACAAATTTCTAAAAGCATAATTACTGAGTCAAAGGATATAAACATGTTTAAGAATTTTTATGCAGACAAATTTATGCAGGAGTCATAAATGAAATATTAATTATTTTAATTTCAAAATAATAAATCTTATTTTGAATTGCAATTGAGTTTTATTGAAATGTTTATTCAAAATTGGATTATTTTCCTGTGTATTAATTTCCAAGCTCTTTTAAAATAACAAATATAGTAGCTTTTCGTATAATTATGACATGCTATTTTTCAAATTTTGTGTTTGTCTTTAAATAGAAAAAAATTAACTCATTCTATCAGCAACACCTGTGCATTATAGAAAGTTTGAATTTAAAGATAATCAAAAATAAAGAAAAACAGCATATTTTTACAACTTGGGATAACCACTATGAAGAAATCACTGTATTTCTAGATAAGAATCATATATTTCTAGATTTTTCCCATTGATATGTATATTTACATATACTTTCATCTGCCTTTATAACTTGCTTTTGTCAGCAAATCATCTCCATTCTTTCATTTCAGAAAATTTTAATATTATTTAATCAACTATGCTCAAGTATCCCCAACTGTCCTTTATAGTTTATTGATTAAACTAATATTAAATCCAGGCCCATATATCATCAAATCTGGCACATCTGGCTTTTATGGATCCAATTTCATTGCAATAAAAAACGATCAGCTCTCTTAGATTAAGACAAATCCTTTACTTTTTCATGTTTTTAGAGTGCTGTTAATTTGGTCTTTATTTCTGCATTTAATATTATATTAAAGTTAATCCAGAATTTTATGCTTAGAACTAAGGTACTAGGTGGTGCCTGTGGCTCAAAGGAGTAGGGCACCAGCCCCCTATGCTGGAGGTGGCAGGTTCCAACCCAGCCCCGGCCAAAAACTACAATAAATAAATAAACAAATAAAATAAAATAGAAGTAAGGTACTACTGTAAAAACACTTGAAATAAATAGCTTCAGCTTAGTAGCTGGTTGATAGACATTGAAGACACAAACACTGCAGTCTGGAAAGCTGTGACCTGTGATTATGATCAGTTTTTTGGTTAAATTGTTATCTGTAATCTCTTGGACCTTAGACAGATTTTGTGACTCTATTAAAATAGGTTGGAAAACTCAAAATGATGGTATTGTTTGCCTAACTCTTGTACTTACTTTTTTATTGTTATTATTAAACTACAACAAGTAAGAACTTAATTCATACTAATAATGAGAAGTGACTCTGGAAAGGCAATCCAAGTGATCCCATTACCTCCTGCTGAGAATTTGTTACCTGATTAAAGATTTGCCTTCCAAATCCAAGCAGACCCTGTCAGCACTCTGCCAATACTCACCATAGTCATTTTACAGTTTCAGTCCATACCAGCTCCAGGATTGCTTTCTCTCTCTTGCAGCCAACATCTGATGGTTGTTTATTTTTTGGTAGGCTTCCTTGGCATACTGGAAGTGCTTTGCCTCAAACTGGGAGAGCCAGAAGTAGCTTCTAAGGTAAATTCCTCTGTTTAACCCCAGGCAGCCTCTAAACATCATCTAATTGGTACAAAAGTATAAATACTGCTTCTCCCTTGTTACCTGATGAGCACAACATTAAAGGTATGATTTATATCATTATCTCATCTCCAAAGATGCCCTGGGCAGTTGGGGCAATACTATCCTCCTCTGGCATTGGCTTGCCATCCTTAACTTCCAGGTCCCACTTTCCCACTCCTTTATTAGTTTTTATTTTCTATCTCTTTTCCTTCTTTCTTTCTTTTTTTTAAAGAGACAGAGTCTCACTTTATCCCCTTCAGTAGAGTGCTGTGGTGTCACAGCTCAGCCTCCCGAGTAGCTGGGACTACAGGTGCCCACCACAACACCTGGCTATTTTTTGTTACAGTTTGGCTGGGACTCAGTTCGAACGTACCATCCTCGAAATATGGGGCCAGCGTCCTACCCACTGAGCCACAGGCACTGCCCTATTAGGCTTTCTTGATATCATTTTCACATGAACACTTCTGTCTAGGTGTACATCCTGGCAATCAAATTGAAGACATCATCCAAGTTCACTATTTTAGGGAGATCCCATTGATATTTTATTTTATTTTTTCCATTGATATTTTATTAAGTAAAAAAGACAGAAATGAGCAGAGCACTGAGGCTAGGAAATAAAAGAGCAAAGTTTACGAGTATAAAAGTATCACTCAGCCAGGCTCCTGCCTGGAATCCTAGCACTTTGGGAGGCTGAGGTGAGTGCATTGCTTGAGCTCAAGAGTTTGAGAGTGAGACCCCATCTCTACTGAAAAATAGAAAAATTAGCTGGGCATTCTGGTGGGTGTCTATAGTCCCTGCTAATCGGGGGGCTGAGGCAAGAGAATTGCTTGAGCCCAAGAGTTTGAGATTGTTGTGAGCTACGATGATGGCACTGCACTCTACACAGAGCAACAAAGTGAGACTCTGTCATAGAACAAAAATTTTACTCAACCATAACAAATAAAAAATGGTGAACTAATATCTTTTATAACATGGGTAGAACAGGAGACCATCCTTATAACTGAAACATCATAGGAATGGAAAAGTAAAAACTTGATGTTCTCACTTTTAAATTTGAACTAATTGATTGACACACATATGTACATATGATAGTGAAATTCAATGGAAATCAAGCAGGTGGAAGGGTGAGGAGGGAACAGGTAAATTCATACCAAATGGGCACAGTGCATACTATCTGGGGGACAGACACAAATATAAACTTGACTCAAACTGTACAGAAGTGATGCATGTAACCAAAACACTTGTTCCTCCATAGCATTCTGAAATTAAAAAGAAAAAAAATGACAGGAAACCATAGGTTTAGGTAGGCCTCCTGCAGCAGCAGGTCCACAGTACTGAACCAGAATGGATTTATTCATGCCACCAAACAGAAACTAAGATCTTTATCTGCCCGAGAAATCAGCAGAGAAAGAAAATAAGCAAATTCCCAACAGGACATTTTTAGCACATTGAGGAGGTCCTCTGCTTTAACTTTTGCGAGTAAGATAATTCTGAAAAGAAAAAAAGTGTTCATTTATGTTCTATCTTTGTCCATTTTAATTCTGGCATATAGAATTGACTGAAAACAGAGCAGAACCAGATGATTGAGGGTGCTTTAGTTTTCAAGAAACCACAAGCCTGACCTTCAAAGCTTGTGGCTATTTGAGAAGAAAGCAACCCCAGGACTGCATAGTCCTCACAAAGAGAGTTCTTTCCAATGCTCATTTTAAAAAAGGTTATGAAGGATAAAATACAAGAGAGAAATTCCAAGAAGAAAAGCCCTGAACCTGAGAAGACAGAACCAAAAAACAGAAACCAAAAAACAAAGCAGCAACGACTAGATGCACTAAGCCAGGGATTCAACCATGAGCAGGACTGAGGATGTTCACAGTCTGTACCGAGCTAGATTTCATAGTTAGGAAGAGCAAGTGCTCCCCACTCCTGCCCTCTCCAAAGAGTTTGTATTGAGGATGTCTTGTGCACACTCAGCTCTCCATCATTCATACTGAGTGTGGTCAGGTTTGAGAGAAAAGCAAAATGCATAGAATTTAGTTTGTAAATTGCAGAGCCACTAAGAGACACACTCAGAATCAAAATAATTTGCTTCATTCAACCTAAAGACCTTGGACCTTGAGCTAAAGGCAATAACTAGACAGGACTTTGCCTGCTTTGGGGGAATGGATGTTTCTTTTCTATGAAGAAGCCGAAAATACTTACTGCACAGGAAGGGTGGGTATAGAAGAACCTGCTCATTGTTCATACATGTGCATTCTTTTCCCATTTTTCACCTTTAGTAACAGAAATCCTAAATTTAACTAGAATGTGGATATTTCCCACTCTCCTTTTCAGATGTGTGGCCACGTAAATAAGACCTGGTGGTGGTATCTGAACAGGAATGGCCCATTCAGTGTTCAGTTTAGGCCCATATGAAGACCGGATATGTTTTCCCTCATCTTTTTCTCATCTTCCTATCAGCCGGTGTATGTTTATGACAGCCAGAGGTGAATAGGTGACCATATTATACTAGGACTACTTATTTTTGGAATGTTATAGGAAAAAAAGAATCAATACCTATCTTTTAAACCACCTTTGTTTGGACATTTGATTCGACTGCTTTTCTAGTGTCCTGTGTAATATTCAGATAGGAAGGTTTGATTTCCATACATTCATTGAGTTTTAACTCCTGGGGATGCTTAATATCCCCTAATTTACCTTCTTATCCTTAGCAAGGTAAAATATTAGTTGTAAATGGATTTCCAGTTGTTCAGACTTCCTATACCCAATAATAACAGGGATCTGCCTCTTTGTAGCACCTTTGATCCTAGAAAGACAAAAGCAAAACAAAATAAAGCAAAAATGCTTGCATTAATTACTTTAGACAACTAGGCAAAACTAACAAGCATGGCATCCTTCTCACTTATCTTAATAAATTATCATAATAAGTATAATAAGTTTTATAATGACCAAATTAGTTCATAACATTTCTAAGTTTTATCATATATGTATTTCAATCCTTACAACATCCTATGAGGCATGTACTAATATTCCTGTTTTACACATTAGGAAATGAAAGCAGATAAACTAAGTAACAATAGGTTTAGAAGCCAAGCAGTTTGAATCAATATTCTGAACTTTTAAACACTATTCTCTACTCCTCTGAGATAACAAGTGCATTTCATAAACTTGCAGGAGAAACTTTATTTTCAGAAAATGGAAAGATTGATATGTCAGATGTTACGAGGGGTTATTAAGAGATTATTATGAGGGGTTATTAAGAGATACCTCAAAACTTATTCTTAATAATATAAATATCTACATTTGTTGGAGGGGTGAAACCCATACTTACACATGATTTTTTTATTTTATTATTTATTTATTTTAGAGACAGAGTCTCACTTTGTCACCCTTGGGAGAGTGCCGTGGTGTCACAGTTCACAGCAACTTTCATTTCTTGGGCTTAGGTGATTCTCTTGCCTCAGCCTCCTGAGTAAGTGGGACTACAGGCACCTGCCATAACACCTGGCTATTTTTTTGTTGCAGTTTGGCTGGTGCCAGGTTCGAACTTGACACCCTCAGTATATGGGGCCAATGCCCTACTCATTGAGCCACAGGTGCTGCCCTACTTACATATGATTAAAAGGGGGTAAAGAAAGGAAATACATAAGTTTTTATTGTTTGCAGGTCTCATTAGGTTGCATTTAAGGGTCATTTTACCTGGATTCTCTTCTAAAAGATAATTAAAATAATAATGTTAAGTTTTGTTCTGTGAGTCCTCAGAAAGTGAATTATTGCAATAGTGAGATTTTATCCTAGAGTTCATGTCTTCAATCCCCTTCAGGGAATCACTATCCCTGCTGGCCATTCACAGGGCAGCGTCCCAGACTAACCTGCTCAGGGGAGTGTAGATGTTTCAAATGAGGGGAGTTACTCACAGTCAGTGATAGTCTATTTTAGAATCAATGAAATCCTTAGGAAAAGAAACAAGGAATGGTGAATGAAGGGGAAAAAAAGTACTGGAAGTGGAAACGTTGTCATTATTCCAAAAATGTTGTAAAGAGTAGCTAAAAACATTCCAAGCAAAGCTGAAGATAGGCGTATACATTAAAAACAAATGTTTTTCAATGCATAAACCCACAGAAAAGTCCAATATATGTGCATGATTTATCTAGAAATCACTCTGATGATGGCTTATTGCTGATTTACTTGTCAGAAAACAAAAGTCAGCTGCCCCCAGAAGGAAGCCATCACATGGGTAACAGGGAGATTCGGCAGACACACAGGAGGTTAAAACAAGAACACTTCGGGAAATGGGAAGTGTGAGACCGCCCTGAGAAAGTCCCAGCACTCAAGACCTGGCAGATTCAGGCCTCTAAGACAAAAGTACATATTTATTTACATATGCATGAATCTGAACCTTTGGAAACTGACCTAGTTTAATGCAAGTGTACGTGCTTGACAGTTTTGCTCTTCCTCACATATGCCTTTCATTTAATAGTAGGAAATGTTCTCTGTGGTTAAGGTTTGAAAGGTACGTTACACAGACTTTTATGGATATGTTTATTTTCCTTCTTACTCAACACGTATTATTTTAGCTCTGAAGACCCTTACCTAAATAATGCATATGTGCAAAAGATTATTTAATTTCCCTAGCTACTTGGGTAAGCGTATGGAGACTTGCAAATTTCAGGGAATGGAATTTAGAGAAGTAGGGTCAGTTATAGTGATTTGAACCAAGGAGGATTATTTCCCTCTTCTGGCCCTTAGAGAAACCCAGATAGTTCTGTATTCAGCCTTAGTACATGTGAGATGGTAGTTGCATAATTGTCTGTTTCCTAAGAGGAAGGAAGGAAGCTCATGACGCTCTGGTTTGAATATCTTCAGTTAAGATTATTCTATAGGAATTATACTTAGGCGGCTGTCCTAAGAATATCTGTCCACCAAAGCACAGTTATAGGACTTCAAGAGCACATGTTGTTCTGATGTCATTGAGCTAGAAAATGATGTGTGTTCTCTAGACAGCCCTTTCTTCTCTAAAATAAGTGAGAATGATTACAGAATGCCTAAGGTGACTTAGGAAACTAGTAATCTATAATTTAATAACTCAGTGTCTTTAAAGGAGGAAGACTTTAAAGTGATGGTACATAAGTCCATTTAATGCAAAAAACACCACAACAGGATTTAAAATTCTCAGACATGGATGAGATGGTCTTCTCTATTGCATTCGTTTATAGATGAGAAAGCTGAGAGTCTAAAATTGCACTGCCCACTACAGTGCCCATGAGCTACGTGTATGTAGCTACTGAGCACTGAAATGTTCTGGTCCAATAAAGATATGCTGTAAATGCAAAATACACACTGGGATTTAAAGTTTAGTATGGAATTAAAAGAAAGTATAATATCTCAATAATTTTCAGGTTGATTATATGTCAACCTCATATTTTATATATTTAGGGTTAAGCAGAATACATCTTTAAAAATAATATTACCAATTTTTTTGATGTGGTTATTAAAAATGCAAAAGGGGGCAGCACCTGTAGCTCAAAGGAGTAGGGCGCTGACCCCATTTGTTGTAGGTGGTGTGTTCAAACCCAGCCCTGGCCAAAAACTGCAAAAAAAAAAAAAAGGACATTTGTAGCTCAAATTATATTTGATTGAACAGTGCTGACTAGAAGACTAAATGGCTTAATCAAGAGTTTACATGTTAAGAAAAAAAAAGAGTTTACATGTAGATGGAGTCAAGATAGGATTTAGGCCTACTTTCCTGTGGTCTTCCTCACTCTAAGAATAAGCATCTTTCTGCCCCTTTTGAAAATATTGAAACTCAGATTTGTCTAATTTGTTTAGCTGTCAATTATTTTAATTTTTAAAAGCCATAGTTAAATAAAAAGAAATAGGCAAAGAGAAATTATGTCCATTCATACGTCTTTCAAATCCAAATGAGATAAGCCTTGAAAGGACAAGTGAGCCTGAAAGGACTGTATTTAAACATTGTTCCCCCAAATATGAGATGTTGTTTCATTCTGCTCTTTAATGAAGAGACAGTTGGGACAGTTCTCAAGTATAGCTAGTTCATATCAGCTGTTCAGATGTTTTACATCTCTCAGTGTTAATTTTAAAATGAACCTTGTTCCATTCCCCTCTCTATTCCTCGGCATTAGCATTTGGGAAGTGTCAGAGGTGATTCCTTCCTCTGGCGGTGGCAGCTGGTGTTTTCCCACTTTATCCTGTGAACAGCTTTCTAGTTGGCTTTCCATAGAGCAGTCAGTGATCCAAGAGCTCATCTTCCTGCTTTTGTCAGAGGAAGGGGACAGCATCATGAAAGGGATTAAGGAGGTTCAGTGATTTCTCCAGCCTAGAAACTGAGGAACTTTCCATTTAAAGTGGTAAGAAAGAAACGGAGGACCAGAGATTTCCAGGTTTACCCTCACAAACAAACCCATAGAGATGGTGAACAATATTAGGCCTGGTTTTTGGACATGTTGAGATGGTATTCCTTAATGCATTTCCACTGCAATATAGGGAAGAAGTTAACTTATACATTTTCAGTTATTTAGACAAGAATTTGAAGCTTATAGATGTACTATATCCAAAGAAACATACTTCACAGAGAATAATTTTTAAAATGTGGCATACATACAGCTTTTGGTAAACACTCAGCTTTATATACTTATGCTGCCAAGAGGACATGAAACTCTTCTAAAACTTATTTCTGCAAAGAAAATATTATTAGACATGAATTTCTAGCCATACTATCAACCCAAAATTCATTGCAGCAATTCAGTTATATCCTCAGGCCACAGTAAAGTAAGTCCAAGCGTGAGAGGGTGTTTGTCAATAGCATCATCAGTTTCCACCTGAATCTGGTCAGCCACGTTTTGTACAGGAAGATTCTCACTCTACATGTTTCTTAAATGAGAAGAAAATGAATCCAAATCAAATCAGTTCAACTATCTTTCTTATAACAATACACAAATAAGGAACATAACTACATCTTGAAAGGAAGTCGTTTTCTCTTAAAACAGAAGTGTCCTGAGGCTTTTGTTTCTTCATCTATAAAGAAGGAACACACACTATTTGAACTGGCATGGAAAGTAAACAAAAGAATATATAGAACTTGAAAAGATTGCTTGAAATGATGTGACAGCAGGCACTAGATAAATGCATGTTAATTTTTAAAATTGTTTCAACTTCTCAATACAAAGTATCTTTGTAAATTCTCCCCACCTGCTCATTCCAAGGGCAACTAGATGTCCAGGGGGAAGAAGACTAAGAGATACAAATTTATAACATATGAAAATAAATTTCATCACTTGAAGGCATCTTGCAGGAAATGTTTTAGCAATATATTTCTGACGTTTGACTGAATAATGTTTGTTAAGAATTTATTATGTGCCAGGTACTGTTTCTGTTAGTCTCATGTACTGATTCCAATAACTCTGTGAAAAAGATTTGTATCTCTTTTTTGGATACAAAGACTCAGATGAGCAAAGTGTCATCCAACTTTGTAAAACAACTTAAAACAAGACTTGGTATTTAAAAATTTGTTATCCTACTCTAAGTCTATCCAATGTTCTTTCTTCTAAAACTGAAAATGTTTCTCAAACTCCATTTATACATAGTTGTGTATGGACAACATAGCAATGCGTTTAACTCCACAAATATTTTAACTTGTTGCAATCCTCACTCTTTTGTGTTTAAAAAATATGAAATATATATTACTCATGATGCTTGTTTTCAACATCTTTTTTGTTCTGGATTCATTATTTAGAACATGGGTAAAATTTGAAAAGAAAGTGTCACAGCCCACCACTGCCACTGCTTGTCAGGGCCTGGGACTGGCCAGGTCCCGGCCTGACTTAACTAGGTTCCAGATGCAGACTGCTAAGCTATCTTGCTCAGGAACAGTTTCTCTTAGGTGCCTGAGGGCTATCTACTTTATCAGGAGAGAGTATGTGTGTGTGTGTGTCTTAGAGAGAGTAATGCAGTCTTAGAATAGAGCTTAATTTTTAGTAGAGCTTAGTAATCTTCAGCAGAGAGACACCATGCAGGTGTTCTGCAGGTAGGAGAAGAGTCAGAGTAAGGGGGTCTGATAGAATGCACATGCTCCCAACTGCCTTCTCCTCCAGCCTTACATAAGGCTGATCTCCTGCATCTCAACACCACAGGTGTAGAGACTGCCAATTCACCACTGCTCTCATCTCACGAGCTCTCATGCTTGTTAGGAGAGCTAAATCCCTCTCCACGCCCTTTTCACCAAGGTGTTCCATTATTGAGCTGTACAGGTATTTCTTACAACTCTCACTCCTCCTGGCCATAGGCTATAAGGGCTACCACGAGAAAGGGAGATAAAGTGAGAGGAAAAAACCCTCATAATATTTATTCCTTTTGGCTTTCACTTCCTAAACAAGAAACCTATGCTTATAGAATACAACACTATGAGTATAAAGTGACTGTTTGATACTTAATTTGATTCTGTAAAGGGAAGCTACTGAGTCAAGCTAAGTCACAGAAAAGGTCAACAGGAAGCAATGAGCAATATCTGGAACAGACACAACACTCTCACCCACTTCCAACATGAAAGGCAGAATAACCAGAAATATGAGGCCGTCCTGGGATGATGTACTGGCACCTCTTAGCAGGAGGCACATGAGCTAAATGACTTTAAATAAGACAGTAGCTGTGGCCAAGTAAACATGCAAGAGCATGTGTAATGTTTTTCTAGCAATTTACTAGCAAAACACATTTTAGTAGAGCAATGAAAGCTGAGATCAAACTGTCAAATGGAACCAGAGGTTTGAAAAAGGAAGAATTTACTTGCAACTGGAGTAAGACTACCGAACTAGGCTAGAAGTATCATTTTATAATTAATTAATGTCTGAGAATTTCTTATCTATTGTTACTGTCTTTGTTCCTTGTTCTATTTGGAATTTTTGAATATATTAGTTAAATTTCACAAATTCTTCGTATCATTTGAATGTAAATATCTTTATTTAAAAGAATATTGAGTAACTACCAAATACATGTCTTGGTTTTCCTTTGTTTCCTTTCTTTACCATCAATGCACAAACTCCTCCGTGTGTGATATTAAACAGTGGCATCAACTTGTTCATGCCGATAATAAGTAATAAAATAATTAGAAACATATACCTTCTACCCTCCAAGCACCCATCTGCCTGTTTTCCAGGACAAAGGTCCACTCAAGGCCAGGTGTCACTCAGAGGGAATACCTATCAGAGCAAGATATGCACATATGGCATTTATTCATTCTCTTTGGGGAATTTTGAAACTCTAATTGTTCCCACTAGGAGATGTATAAGCATCATTATATGAGTCAAGTTCAGGGTCGAGTTCATAAGGATCTATTCTTTTTTGACAAGGGGCGGCTGAGGGAGAGGTATGAGAATTTCAATAAATAATTTACATTAATTCATGAGTATTACTCAGCACAATCAAACTTAAATCATTTTGAGGATATCAATGTTCATTGCCAAGACTGCATTTTTGCCTCAGTTTCATTATTTAAAACTTTTTCTCTTAATTGCAGTTTTTAGACAACACTATCTTGAAACAGCCCCTGACATCATCTAAGCCACTTTCTAAAATAAAATTTCATCTCATATGTATTGCTACCCCTCCAAACCTATCAGTTATATCTTGCAAGTTCAAAAGCAAAATTATCGACATATTTATTTTTTATGTTCCTTGTTTCACTGCCATTTTATTGACAACTGGATGACGCCATTTTTGAGTTGGGGGTCTTAATTTGGATCAGACCCATTCATAAGTAAGTCCACTTACATTTTTATTGGTGTCCAGATGGGACTTTCTTCAGGATGTCTCCTTTGCCTATGATCATTTCATATAATAGAAAATGAAACTAAATGTAAACCTTGGCATGCAGCATAATGGACCATTTTCCAATTCTACACTTGTCAACCTGTCTTCCAGATCTGGTGTCATGTAGCCTACAGACAGCTTTCTTTCCTTTTTCTTTCCCTTGCACGTCTCATAAGAACACAAGTGAGCAAATATTTTTAATGAAGCCGAGACAGAAAGGCTTGAGGCAGCTTGGGGAAGTCCAAAATAGAAGAGTTTTGGACTCTAAACATCAGTGATTACCATAAGCTCTCGCAAACATCTGCAGCCACTCTCTCTGTCTGGGAAGGCATCATGGGTAGAGCAGGAATCAGGTGCACTGGGAAGACTCATTAGCATATTTGGGCAATCCAAGCCTACTGCATATTTTAAAAATTCTGTTGTTAATATGATTCTAAACAGAAGTATGTGCAATATGTTAAAATATGTAAGAGCAGAGATGTTATTCTGATTTAGATTTTACAAAATTTCTCTTAATAGCCTGAACTGTGAAAATAATCTAATCTCTTCAAAGTGGACAGTCATATAAGGACTTTTTCCACAATATTAAATATACCTAACCTGCTATGTGGGAAAATATTAACTTTGTGACAAATTTGAAGTTTTAAGCAATTGGTTTAAGAATTTCTAAGACAAAACAGAATGTTGACTTAAACCTATGAGCTCATCATCTTTGGTCGCTCAGACATTTAGAGAATGTTACAGTTACTGCCCAACACTACTCATTCTTTCTGTTCATTCCTCTTTTAAGTTCACATTATGATCAGGCCCGGATGCATTTCTTGGTTCCACAGTTCTTGACCTAAAGTCTGTAGAATCCAAATATTGTAAACCACATTTCCAAACTTCTACCAGCCAAGTAGATTTTAGAAATTTCAAGCTGTAGCTTCAAATGTTTATAACTGATCACCAAAATAAAATAAAACTTGCACTCCCTATCTGATTAAATTTTGGGAATTTTCATCCTGATTTCCTGGACTTTTTATATATTTCTGCCAAGCATATTACAAACAAAAAGGGAGAAAAATTCAATAGCCTAGTAAGATTCAGAGAGTACATCATTTGGTTCTGAAGTTGTACTCAATTCAGTAGGCCTGGGATGATAAATGCCATCTAGTCATCGGTGTGTTCCTCCCGAATGTATCATTGTGTCTGATCAGAGCCCAGGTGAACTTGAAATGAGTCAGCTCTGTTTGCAGGAAATAATGTATGGAGTCATCCACTTTGAGATTCAGAGGGAGATTGTTGTCTGTGCACAAATGCGAGTAGCCAGGAGTGACACTCAATACAGATTATTCCTATCCATCTATCTCAGAAGAGGAAAGCTTGTGTTCTTGGGTGTCAGAAGGAACGCTGGTTCCATTTAATCACATAAAAGAAATGTGCTTACACACCTGTCCTCAGAACAAATCTGCAGACTTGGGAAATCCAGACATACTAAATTAATCCCCATGACTGCAGTGTTAATAGGAGAAAAGGGAGCGAGAGAGGGAAGGGAGGAGCAGCAAGAGTTTTTAATAGACGTGACTCTAACTATCTTGAGTTCCAGAACTCATGGGTGGAGAAGGAACTTTTACATTTCTGACGAGTTTTTTATCCTCAGGTGTGTCTTGAATTATCACACCTGAGATAAGGTAGTTGAAAAGAAGTAGGTTTTTTTAAAAACTTCTTTTATGGAGGTAACTTTGGGAAAGTAAAATAGCAGCAGGCCATTGGTTGGTCCCCACCCAAATACCTCCGCACTCCGTGGAAAATATGATCCCGTCTGCCTTTTCTCTAAATTTTCAAATTTCTACAGCCTGCTAAAGCAGCAGGAGATTATCAGATGAAGAAACAGAGGCAAGGTCTAATAATAACCTAAAACCTCTTGTCCATCTAACCATTTTGAAATGTCATATGTAACTTCAAACATTCTTCTGTTGATCTTTAAACTTTTAAAGTTATTTTATTGTTTTGGAATGTTCTTTCTTATTCATGTGTTATGTATTATGCATGCCTGTGATTATTAATTGTATATTTTATCTTTTTTTGTCATTTTGTTCCAATTTTTACCAAAAACAAAACCAAAAAACTCACATATTCCTTTCTCCCCTGTTACTTATCTTTCCTTTACTGAGTTTCAAAGGTCGACCTTTTTGAAAAGATAATGACAGAAAGTGTTTGATAATCACTTCTAATCCTTTCTAATCCTCATTTATCATCTCTTCTTGGCATCCAGAAATTTCAATTCTATCTTCACCACATCCTCCTACAAACCACTTTTAGCAAGGTAGTGCTGACCTTCTAATTCCTTGGCATCAGACTTACCCTCAGAAGGATGAATACTATCTTGAAGTTTACTCCTTCTTGAATGTGTATCTTCTTCTTCAAATCTGTAATATCCCTTCCTTCTGGTTTTTCTCTGGATTTGTTACTCAAATTCTGCATATTTTGCTAGTTTCTGCTTTCTCATCTAGAGTTCTCTCTTTGCTTGTGCATTTTCTCCTATTTTTATACTCTGCACTATGGCATGAATGCCATTGATCTCTCTATTGGATTCTATGCTTGTACTGATGATTGTCTCTATATTTCATGCTTCCTTCAAAGTTAATATTTTCAAATGTTAATTCTCCAAATTCTCTCTAATTTGCCACTCCTTGTGTATTTCCTCTTACAATTAAAGGCAATGCTTTCCACGTAGTTCTTTCAAATTCAATTCTTAGAGTCCTGTATAAATCCTAACTCACTCCCTTGATCTTTACAACTCAACCCCTCATGGAGATTCTGTGTTTGTAATGCCTGTCACCTCCGCTTCCCAGGGCTCCATCATCTCTGCCTGGCCCCAACATTGTCAAAAGAGCATCATAACCTGCTTCTGTGTTGCTCTTCTCACTAACGTCATGCTGTTTCTAGAGATAAGGCTCCTATGTGTACAGTCAGCACAAAGATGCTGTATTTCATATGCACCATTCACGTGACAAACAGTATAGACTTTACATTTTATTATGGCAAATTTCCAGCAGATGACAGTAAAGTGCTTTGTTCTAACTAAATCGGTATATTAAAACAATTTTCTTACAATGTAAAAAAGGAATGTGACTTAAGAAAGGACTGTATGTAGCTAATTTCCATATAGGTGTCATCTAGGAAGACTGGATCTAAATAAAGTTAGGTCTCTAGGAAACAGATTGAATCTTAGTTTTCTGCTTAACTCTTCTGCCTGTTGTGTTGCTTATAGGATCACATCTAGACAGTTTTCACAAGGCTCTGGACATTCTGACCCACCTTTACTCATGTATTTCTCATACATCCCCTGTGCTTCACCCTTCTGTGAGGGTTCGGGGACACGACTCACTGTTTTACCTGCTTGCATTCTCTGTGCACTCCTCATTTTTCTCTGTCTATCAAAATATAAACCAAAATTCATCTTTCTGATGAGATACTCCTGAGATACAGAATTCATAGGTCCTTCTCGATAAGGTATTATAAGACCTAAACCCAGGTCTCTGATAAAACAGGAGGTAGTGGAGAGCCGGCCAAAAACAGCTCGAACCAAGATGGTGCTGAGAGTGACTTCTGGTTACCCTCACATCTCATGCCCTAGTTCTAACACATTAGCATGGTAAAGAAACCCCCACCAGTGCCATGGAACTCCTAGAAGTTACCCTATATGGTTTAGAAAGTGGGCTGCTTTATTCTGGGAACTCTCTACCCCTTACCCAGAAATCTTATGAATAAGCTCTCCACTGCTGAACATGAAATAAACAAAAAGGATAGAATCAGACACCAGAAATGCACAGAGGGTACTCTCTGTGGCTCTGAGAGATAGCCACCATCCTGTTTATGGACTAGCCTTCTTTCTATTTCTTTCTTTTTTTATTGTGTTAAGACATTTATATTCTACATTTAGAGATATTCACATGTACCCTTATAGGATGAACCATAGGCATGGTCCCACCAATCACCCTCCCACTACCCACCCTCCCCCTTCCCCTCCCCTCCCTCTCCCCTCTCCCCATATTCCTGGGCTAAAATTGGATTACAGCTTCCTTCTATTTCTTTGTGACTTCAGTAAACTTCCTTTTGCTTTATTCTATTCACTTTCTCTGGAATTCCTTCCTGTGTGAAAACAAGAACCCATTTGTCTTCAGTTTTGGGAGATCGACTTCCCAGGTATGATTGACTATTTTCATCACTTATTCATTAATATTTAGCATTACAGTGAGTATACAATTTCACAGAATTTATATGTTCCTATAGCTCAAGCTATTTTTTCCACTTATAAATGAAACTTCCTTTTATATGTTATTTATTTATCCATTAAACTGGGGTCTACCTTGGTATGAATGGGTTTTATACTTTGGATGTAAAAAGATAAGAAAGAAGAAAGTGTGGCAGAGACTATTTGTGGCCCCCGAAAGCCTGAAATATTTGTATCTGCCACCTATAAATAAAAACAAGCAGACTCCTTTGTGTTACAACATATAACAGGGTGCTTGAGACTTTCTGTGTGATCAAAAAGTGCTTTTAAAACTGAACTAAATGATCGTTTTCCTAAGAAAAAAATATAGAATAAAAATAGTCCTAATTTTTTTGTGTGTACATTTTCTTCAATGAAGATTGGGCAATGCCTGTGGCTCAAGAAGTGGGGTGCTGGCCCCATATACTGGAGGTGGCGGCTTCAAACCTGGCCCCAGCTAAAAACTGCAAAAAAAAAAAAGATTGTGTGAAAAATAGGGAACACAAATATTACTATTTGAGTAGACATTGCAGCTCATGGAACTCAATAGTCTGTGACCAAGAACATTACAGTCAAACGATCAAAAGCGAAGTCTTCTTATGTTGCAAGCAGCAAGGTCGTTGGGTCAGAGTTATGTCAGTAATGCAAATAAAGCCTGGGAGGAAGGAGGGCTGCTAGTGGAGAGGATGTGTGTGACACAGGGCTGCTATTAGCTTTAACATTTGTTGACATTGGAAGCCTTAAAAAAAAAAAATCTTTCCTAAACTGAATCATTGCGAAGTGCTTAAGAACCTTGTCCAAGAGCCCATGTACTTCATCACTGGCCTCATTCCCACTGAAGAAGTGATCCCGAAAAGATTGCTCTTAAATCAAAAAAGTAAAATTGTACTTGGCAGCCCCCGCACAGGAAAGAAAAATGCTGCCTGGAACAGCAGCAGATTCCTATATTTTCTACGCTGTTTGCTTCTTTCTCTCGCATTTTACTTTTATTTTTCATATATCCTGACAGTTTAGAGAAAAGGGGTCTCTTTTGAATATTTTTTAAAAAATGGGACCTCCTAAAATAGTCTGGCGAATTAAATCCCTCCCTTCGGAGTTAATCTCAAAGAGTATTGTTATTGGTATTTTCACCATGACGTTTAAGTGCTTTGGAAATGCAGCATTATCGAAACACTCATTTCCTGTTTTAGGTCTGTGCCATATCACAGCTGTGGTCGATTAAGGCTTTTTGAAAAGCATCAAAAAAGAAAGAAAACAATGCATTTCCCCTCTATTCTTTGTAATAAATAAATAAATAAATAAACCCAACACTTTCAATTGGAACCCCTCCCCAGTGCTTTTAGAATTATAGGCATATTAAAGTGTCATTTGTAAGCAATAGGGGGAAAAAAGCTCATTTCTAACTAAACAAATAGGGTAAGAAAGCCCTTTATTTTCAACTATGTCTCAGATTTGCTAAAATTTTTCATTGACTTTCATAATGGCCAGACTAAGTCATTTAAAACTCACCATGAAAAGATTTTTCATGTTGCAAATCCAACAGTAATTCAGGGACCAGGATTTCGAGATAAAATCTTCCTCAAGAAAGTAAAAAGCATGTAAATTTCAAAAAGGAGTGAGTCATAACTGACAGTTCATGTTTAGGAAATTATTGGTTACTCAACTTTAAATCCTTTACTTATCGTTTGGTTTCTATTTCTCCACAACATTGGTGCACAACTGTCATAGAAATCTTCCTAAAACATGGTTGCGGGCTCCTCACCCTTCAGCTCAGTGAGTAGGGTGCCAGCCACATACACTGAGGCTGGCAGGTTCGAGCCCAGCCCCGGTCTGCTAAACAATAACAACTGCAACCAAAAATAGCCAGACATTGCGGCAGGTGTCTGTAGTCCCAGCTATTCCAGAGGTTGAGACAAGAGAATTGCTTAAACCCAAGAGTTTGAGGTTGCTGTGAGCTGTGACGCCACAGCACTCTACCAAGGGCAACATAGTGATACTCTGTCTCAAAAACATATAAATTATAATTTAAAAAAATCATGGTTGTGACAATGTCACTGATCACTATGATCAGTGACTCCCTAGTGACTAAAAGGGCTGACTGTGAATGTTAGATCAAAATCTTCTGCAGAGCTTTATTTTTTAATTCACTTAGGAGAATGGTTTTCAGTTCCACCCAGATTATTTCAAAAGGCTTTATTTCATCTTTTTTATAGCTGAGTACTGCTCGGTGGCACACATATATCACAAAGCACATTTGTTCATTCATTCATGAATCAAAGGTCATTTGTGTTGACTCCACATCTTTGAATTTATAATGGTGCTGGAATAAACATTTGAGTGAAGGTGGCTGTTTGATAAAATGACTCTTTTAATTTGGGTAGGTACCCAATGGTGGATTTGCTGGCTCAAATGGTAGAGTTGCTTTTAGTTCTTTGAGGAATTTGCATATTGCTTTCCATGGAGGTTGGACAAAATTGTAGCCCCAATAACAGTGTATAAATATTCCTCTTTCTCTGCATCCACATCAGCATTTAGTGTTCTCAGACTTTATAATAAAAGTCATTCTAATTAGGGTACCTCATTGTGATTTTAATTTGCATGTCCCTGATGATTAGTGATGTTGAGCATTTTCTTCATATATTTATTGCCCATTTGTTTTTCTTATTTTGAGAAGCTTCTGTTCATATTTTTTTGTCCACTTTTTGATGGGGTTGCTTGATTTTTTTTCTTACTGATTTGCTTGAGTTCTTTGCAAATTCTAGTTATTAGCCCACAGCTATTCAGTATTAAATTGCACTAATTAATATAGATGATCTCATTCTGTAGGTTATTTGCTCTGTTGATTATTTCCTTAGTTGTATATAAGTTGTTAAGTTTAATCAAGTCTCACTTATTTGTTTTCATTGTTGCCATGATGGCCTTTGGGATCTTAGTCATGACTTCTTTGCCTACATTGATATCTAGAAGAATTTTCCTTCATTTTTCTCCAGAATTCTTATTGTTTCATGCTTTAGATCTAAATATTTTATCCTTCTTCAATTAAATTTTGTGATTGGCAAGGCATAGTGGCCCTCTTTCATTCTTCAGGATGTGACTATTTAACTCTCTTAGCAGCATTGTATTGAATACCACTTCTTTCCCCCCATGTTATGTTGTCTGCATTTCCACTTAGCAGTTGCACAAACCCCAAAGACTTAACACTTCTAAAACTTTAACTCTTATTTCCATGTATCTGTCCCAGTTTGCTCCTTTGTTATGATATCCATAGCTCAATGAGAGACACCAACAACAACCCCAGTGCTAGTGATGGGCCTCAAACCTGATAAATTTCTCCCACATCCTACCATCTTACCATTCAGTGCCTTTAGATTGGAATTAAATTTTCTTCTGTGGCTAACCATATCCTTCAGTGTTTTCCTTGTTGACATCTACAGCCTAGCCCTACATCACTTCCCATATAGTATTCAATTTATATTTATCTTAGGCTAATATTTACCCTATTCATTCCCTAATATCATCTCTTTAGTCTCTGAACTTTGGTATGATTTCTCCCTCTGCCTGAAACATTTTATTAGCCAACAATTTGCCCTCGTCAAGATGTAGCTTCTTCTGATACCTAATTTAACATTTTAAATCCCAATTAGGTGCTCTCTCTAGGTGCCTCTTAATATCTATCATACTTATCCCTTTATTTTGTAATTGCTATATCTGCTCCTAGAATGTTACCTCTTCTAAGAAAAGATCTTAATTACTTTTCACTGTATAGCAATCAGCATGCTTCTTGACACATAGTGAACATCCAAGAAAAGGTTGATGGATAAAGGAATGAATGAATATATGGATACATAAACTTTTTATCACAGACATTATATATCATACATAACAAACTCTTATTCTACCCACACCCATATAAAGGCTCATAAGTAAATACACATATAAGTAAAGTTTAAACTTCTAAAAGAAGTAACATCTGTGAAGTACTACATGTAATACTACATGTATACCATTCTTTGGTATAACAGATTTATTGTGGAAAATGTTTTTATAATAATAGTGAAATTCCAAATGCTGTAAGCATCGACCCCTTGGGTGTTCATCCAAAAAATTTCCTGATTGTGGTAACCACAGCATCTTTGACATTAATCTGAGTATTTTATGACATTTTCAGTTCTTCCTGATTTTTGGTTTCCAGCTTAAGAAATCTGGATTGATTTTAATACTAACAAGGCAAATAGTATTTATTTTCCTTCCAATACTTGAAGGAAAATAAGTCAAAATACATGAAATGAACATTTGGGTCACACATTACTTACATTTCTAAGGAGAGTCAATGCTTATAAAAGATATAAAGAGTGGAAGACATTTTATATATTAAATCCAACCCATTCATTCTGTAGATTCAGAGAGCTACTATTTGGTCAGACAGGTTAGGTAACTGGTCACAAATCACCGAGATACTTATTAGTAGAGGTGGTTTTGAATCTATTCAATCCTCACGGCTTTTTCCTCACTCAAATGCCTTAGGAGAACTTCTATAAAAGTTTTAAAGGAATATGATTTTTTTTAACCTAAGTTAGTTATTGATTACTAAGAAAGATTCACAGATAACACTGACTGTGAAAGTATTGAATAAACTACCACAGTGATTATTCTTCATATGTCCTAGCTACTTATGAAAAATTTTCAGACTTGAAGTCAATATGTACTCTCTTGGCTCAGTGAAGGGTGAGAAGTGACAACCTAGTAGGTTAGACAATGGAGAGGAACAAAAATACGGCAAGAGTAAAGCAAAGTAACACACTATCAAACAATAAACAAAGCCAACATTAGAGAGAAATTTGAAGAGGAAATATGTAAGATACATTATTTAGTTTTATTCAGTTCTCTTTACAATTCTGATGCCTTTTACTTTGAAGGATAGAAAAGAAGGGATAGCTTGGTTACTATGGGTCAAAAGAAATATATTCCTATTACTACTTTCAACCTCTTTGAGATTATTTAGGAATACAGACAGTCCCGGAGTTATAAACATCTTACTTATGTACAATTCAAGCTTATGAACAGAGGCAATGCACCTCCTTCAACTTACATGCAAATTCAACTGCAGAACCAAACTACACAACCTATCTTGCTCTTAACCTGAGGACTGCCTGTAGTTGTCAGGCCAGATTTAGAAGTTTTATGCAGATTCCTGCCTATGTATGTGTGTCTTGTTCTCTAAAGAACTAGTACTAGAAAAAATTAAAGAATTTTCAAGTCTTTCTCTGATCCATTCTTTTTTTTTTGGCCGGGGCCAGGTTTGAACCCATCACCTCCAGTGTATGGGGCCAGTGTTCTCCTTTGAGCCCCAGGTGCTGGCCAGATCCAGTCCATTCTTTATCCTGATATCAGATTTCTTTCCAAACCAGAGGATGGGTGACGATGGTAGATAGTGATGGTTCCAGTGAACCACATCTCCCAGACTATATGGTTATTTAAAGCCAATACATTTTAATGGTGTTTATCATCTGGCAGTTGATAACTGAAATGTTGGTCACACAATCCCTCACTGCAAATTGTGCTGGAAGAGCTCCATGCTGTTCATAGTCAATTTCCTAACAAGCACGTTCATTTATTCTCTGACCTCCATCAACATTTCCAGTTTCATTTTCTCTCCATATTCATTCCCTCTCTTTACCTTTCTTACTGGACCTTCAATTCTCATACCCTTTCCCCAGTCATGCAAACACCCCCTGAACTCATATGTCACACTGTTCATAAACCCCTTTTTTTTCTTTCTTTCTTTTTTTTTTTTTTTTGAGACAGGGCCTCAAGCTGTCCCCCTGGGTAGAGTGCCAGCTATGGCATCACAGCTCATAGCAAGCTCCAACTCCTGGGCTCAAGCGAGTCTCCTGCCTCAGCCTCCCAAGTAGCTGGGACCACAGGTGCCCACCACAATGCCTGGCTATTTTTTGGTTGCGGCTGTGTTGTTTTGGCAGGCCCGGGCTGGATTCGAACCCTCCACCTTAGGTGTATGTGGCTGGCACCTTAGCCACTTGAGCCACAGGTGCCGAGCCTCAACCCCATTTTTTTTGAAAACCACTGCCTGGCTTTTCAAGACAATTCATCCAAGAGAATGCAAAGAATGATTTTAATAAATTTTGCAAAAATGATTTAGTATTCAAGAGCACTGAAATCTCATTTCTTAATAGTTCATGATGATCTCCATTGCTTCAGAACAGTTTTGTATTAGAGATCTTAAAAATAACTATGAGAGCAAGTTGCCATAGCATCTGACATTATACCATAATGACATTTTGGTTGATTAAATGTAGGCACATTAAAGTGCTTAAAAATAGAAAAGGAAAAACTAACATTTATTTAAAATGTATTATTTTATATCAGTTTTGTCTGTAGTATTCAAAACTATCAATAAAGTAAAAAGAGAATTATTGTGCCCTAGGAAATTGAAGACCAGGAAGAATAAATAGCCCCAGTTGCTTAGCTGGTAGTATTAAATGTATAAGAAGTTTTTAAACTTTTCTTTTTTACACAAAGCTTCAATATACCATATTTTCAGGAGAAAAGGAAGGAGGGAAGGTATATTTCAGGAACATGGTGTTGAAATATGATCTGGCTTACAAGACACTATATAAAAGTTTTGGAATCTATAGGGGAAAATAAAAGAGCTCAAAGAAAGCCTCATTCATGGACCTATGAGAAAAAGGAAGACCCAACTAGCCACAGTAGAAGTGATTGAGATATGATCTGTCAGAACGAAAGGAACTATTGACCAGTCAGCTCATCATTTCAGAAACAGCTTCATGAAGTGAAGCTAAGACAAATGAGCTAAGATTTTAGACACATATTTTTAGAAATAATTTTTCCTAATAAGAATGGAGAAAATTTCTTCTAATTTTTATAAGAAACTTTCTTTATTTGTTTATTTTTAGGGATGAGATTTAACCCTTAATTTATAAAAATGCATCTGAATGGCAACATAACTTGATAAAGAGCATCTACAAAATCCTAGAACTGACATATTTAAGGATGAATACCAGATTCTTTCTCCTTAAGATTAAGAACAAGGCAAAGATGTAAACCCTACCACTACTATTCAGTATTGAAGTATAAGTTGTAGCTAGTACAATAAGATAATAAAAGAATACAAGGATAATAGATTAGGAAGAAAGAATTACAACTATCTTTGTTCATGATTATGCAGAAAAGTCAAAAATAAAAAAAAGGAAGAATCAAGTGGCACCTTTGGCTCAGTGGGTAGGGCGCCAGCCACATACACAGAGGAGGTTTGAACCCAGCTCGGGCCAGCTAAAGCAACAATGACAATTGCAGCAACAACAACAAAATAGCTGGGGGTTGTGGTCGGTGCCTATAGTCCCAGCTACTTGGGAGGCTGAGGCAAGAGTATTGTGTAAGCCCAGGAGTTTGAGGTTGCTGTGAGCTGTGATGCCATATCACTCTACTGAAGGCGACATAGTGAGACTCTATCTCAAAAAAAAAAAAAAAAAGACAGAATCAAAATCCATTTTCCTATAACTAAGAAGCCATTATAGCAGGTTTCAATATAAAATGTTGATGCATAAAACTCAATTGCTTTTCTATATACCACTGTAAACAATTATCATTTGAAATTAGAAACAGTCCCACTTGTGATAGTATAAAAAATAAAACAGGTGTAAACCTAACAAATATGTACCAAATCATCCTGCAGAAAATACAAGTCTTTGATGAAAGAAACCCCCAAATACCTAAATAAATAGAGAGATGTTCTGTTGCTGTGTTCGTGATTGGAAGGATTAGTGTCTTTAAGATGCCAATTCTTTCCAACTTGATCTATAAATTCAACATAATATGAATCAAAACCCTAGAAAGCTACTTGATGATATAAACAAATTTATTCTAAAGTGTATATGAAAAGTACAAAAGCTTGGTGGTTCCCAGGCGGAGGGAAGAAGGGTCAAGGGTTGAAAGGGTGAGTACCACAGAATTTCTGTGTCAGTGAAACTATTCTGTATGGTACGGTAATGATAACTATATGAAATTATGCAATTGTGAAAACTTGTAGAACTTTATAGCATTAAAAATAAACTTTAACATATGCAATTAAAAAAAAAGTTATTTAAGCATTCAAGAAATCCAGGAAAAAAATGCAGACTATGGTAAGAAAGTCTAACTCTATTGGCCATGTATTAAACCCCACTGAAGGGTGCAGAGGAGAAGGTCCTGACCTAAGTGACTGTAGATATGAGGGACCTCTGTAAGACTGATGACCAAAAAAGGGACAAGAGTGCACATAGCATTGAACCCTCAGGACATAGTTGTTTGCAATAGGAGTATGGATTAACAACCCCGACGTATTCTGCACTTGAATGGATAAGTAGACAGGTGAAGGAAAGTGGAAACCAACTTTCTCCCTGTTGAATAGTGGAGTTAGAGGAGCAAATGGATGAGGCCAGCTGGAGCCATGTTGTTCTGAAGCAGAGCTGGAAACGTCAGGATGAATTCATGATTTAATCTAGAAATAGATAGCTTTATATAGTAACATTTATAGATATGTGCTTATGCCTAGTTCAGTATGCAGACACATGTTTTCTTGCTCTAATAGATGGAAAGGCCTAAAAATTGATGCCCCACTAGGAATGGACATATTTAACCCAGATCACAGTTTCTACTAAAAGCAACTCCAGCTGATCCTTGGAGAAATTCTAGATTCTAGGATTGTGGCAGAAAATATAGAAGCATAGAGTATATATTTTCAGAAAGTAAGAAAGTTCTAAAATGAAAACAAAACACATTTAGGGACTATGAGGGTTGTCCAGAAAGTATCCAGCCACATAATATGAAAAGTAGAGACGTATGTGGCTGAACACTTTCCAGACAGCCTAACGTATCATAAATCAATTTTTCAGTCCCCTATTTCAGGTCCCTAATCGCCAATGTTGGAATGACTTGAACACAGAACAAATAATGTCATATTGTCATATAATCAAATATAAAATAATTATCTGTGATCCTTTAATAAAAAAATGAGGAAAACAGATCAATTTTCCACACAGAAGAATTCCAATTAAATTGTGTAAAGAGGAGGAACCTTAATTCTCCAATCCTTAAGTGTAGGCTATGCATAGGGACTTCTTGCCAAAAAGTAAAATAGGGGAAGCAGGTAAAAAAAAAAAAAAAAACTCAAAACACAACAGATTTACAGGGGAGAAATCTGACAAACACGGTCTCATCCATTTAATCAAGGTTAACATCTCAACAGGGCTACATAATGTTGATGATATGTAGTCTTATTTGATGTTATGAAAATGGCATTTTACTTTTCCCCAAATTTCAAAACTACCCTCTGAATGTGAGAAACACATCAGGTAAATGCCCATGAAGACCATCCTACAAAGTACCTGACATATTTCTCAAAAATATCAAGGTTATCAATGCCAAGGAGAGTCAGAAACGGTCACAATCAAGAGGAACTTAAGCAGACTTGACAAACCAATGTTACATGTCATTCTTGAGAACCTGAAATAGAAAAAGGAAATTCGATAAAATCTAAAGCAATATGGATAAGCTGTAGACATTATTTAATAATAACATATTAGTAGGTGTTCATTGATTGTAAGAGACGTAGTAAATGTATCATACTAATGTTAAAATGTTAATGATAGGGAAACTGGGAATATATAAGAATTACATGTACTTAATTTTTCTGTAAACCTAAAAACTGGTTTTAAGAGTTAATTTTATTTAAAACAAAAATAAAAGAAAAGCATGTATTAGTCACAGCTAGAAAAATTTGGGCTGCAAAATAAATAGCGATGGCATCGGATTATAACCCTAAGAATAAAATCAATAACTTTGAATTCATACTGGTACAAACGGATAAATGAGTCAATGTAGAAACAACACAGAAAATAAAAATTTTCATTAGAACACAACAGTATTGGATTTTAAAAGCATGAACCAAGGATAGATGATAAACTCAGTGAACCCAAATTTAAGAGAAATAAGATGTTTGCATAGTTCCAAATCATCTATTCTAAGCCAAATATTTATTAATTAGCAAAGAGAAAAAATGATCACCTTCTGATGGAATAACTCTGGCAGGATAGTTACCATTCAATAAAAATAAATAAATAAATAAATAAATTTAATTAATAGCTCAAAAAAAAAAAAAAAAAAACCATCACCAGGAATAGGACACGTAGGTGTCACAACACACTGAGAAAAGCACATGGCCTCTGTGATACTTTCCCAATAATGCAAAGTACCAATGTAGTCAAGAGAAACCATCAGAAATACTGAGATGGGAGATTCTACCATTTCATACTCTTCAGAACTCCTGAGGTCATGAAAGACAAAAAAAACTCCCCAAACCAAAACAAATAAACAACAACAACAAAAAAAAAAACCCAAAGAGAAAACAACAAACTCCAAAACAAAACAAAACTGATAAATGATCATGGATTGGAGGAGACTAGGGAGACATGGAAACTAAATACAATGTTAGATCCTATATTAGATTTTAGAACAGAAAAAAGAAAATAGTGGAAAAACGTAAAATACAAAAAGATTTACAGTTTAGTTAACAGTAGCATCACAGCATGCCAATTTTCTAGTTTAATAATTATTTTATAGTAATATGAGATGCCAACCTTAGAAAAGCCTGGGTGAAGGATCTATTGGAATGTTGTGTAATTCTTGCAACTCCTGCAATTCTTAAATTATTGGAAAATAAAAAGTTAAAAACACACAAACGGGGCGGCTCCTGTAGCTCAGTGGGTAGGGCGCCGGCCCCATATATGGAGGGTGGCGGGTTCCACCTGGCCGCGACCAGCTAAAACAGCAGTGGCAACTGCAACAAAAATTGCCAGATGTTGGGGTGCTCGCCTGTAGTCCCAGCTACTGGGAAGGTTGAGGCAAGAGAATGGCTTAAGCCCAAAGGTTGGAGGTTGCTATGAGCTGTGACACTACTGCATTCTACCAACAGCTACAGAGTAAGACTCTGTCTCAAAACACACACACTCTCACACACACACACACACAAAGGGAAACAAAACATCTTTCCCAACTTCCTACTACAAATAAAAGGTTTGCTCATTTTGTTTGAGACAATTATTCTGAGACAGTGGCTTTCTAAAATAAGTGGTGACATTTATTTAAGAACTACCAAGGGAGAAATATGCTCTGAGCTCTTAATTAAATAAGGTAATATTTTTCTTTTTCCAGAATGTGATGACTCTTTAAATAGTCATTTTCCCCCCCTCACTTTTAATATAAAAGATTTGTTGTCTTTTACAGTGTGCTCTAAAATACCTTTGGTTAGGGGAGATTGGTTAGGGTCAGAGGGATTTCAATTATTTGAGAAACTGTATTTAACTATGACTCAAAGCCAAGTACACAATAGATGCCAAGGGAGGAAATACCTCACCCAGCTCGCTGAGACTTCTAATGACTTTCTCCAGCCAGGTAAGCTATGATAACCAACGTATATAAACGCAGAGCCCCCATTTATCTACAGCTAAATCTCTTAGACAGTGTGACTTGGAGCATTTCACAAATTCATTTATCCCAACAGTAATTTCACTGACAAAGTGCCTTTTTTATGAATCTTATTTAGCTTTATAAAGTAAATGCAAACTTTGGAGGAGTTTGTAGGTAGAAATATCAGAGGCTTTAAGCTGATAGTCCAGAAATATAGTGATAGGACTAAATTTAAAACTCATGTCCTTTGGTTTAATTTGTTAATTGTCTTTTATTTAACTTGTCAATTAACTTTTTTGCCTTTTTGTTTGTTTGAAGAGGTAGAATCTCACCCAGTCCCCCAGGCTGGAGTGTAGCAGTGTGATTGGAGCTCACTGTCACCTCAAACTTCCAGGTGCAAGTGATCTTCCTGCCTCAGTCTCCTGTGTCGCTGGGACTACAAGCGTACCCACCATGCCAGGCTAGCTTTTTTATTTTCATGTTTTGTAGAGATGAGACAGAGCCTCACTATGTTGCCAGGTTAGTCTTAAATTCCTGGCCTCAAGCGATTCTCCTGCCTCTGGCTCTCAGAGTGCTGAGATTACAGGTGTGGGCTACTGTGCCCTGTGTAATTTTTTTTTTTTTAATAACTCATGTCCTTTGATGCTGTTCTCAAATTTCTGTTTCTATTTTGAGTGAACGCTGTAAGTGAACTGTCTGTTGGGCATGGAAAAGATAATATTCTCCTCTCCCGCAAGACTGTCATGAGGTCTTACTCTGTTCATTTTCTTCAAGTATATATATCTTTAATTTTTGCTCTTTGGTTAATTCAGTTACATATTTGACAAATACTTTTATTTATCAGGACCTACTTTGTCCTAAATACCAAGAATAAAGACATACAAAGAAATTTCATATCAGTAGGAGTGACATACATGTAAACATGTAGTACTTCCATTGGAAAAATTTAAAGTTGGAACCTGGTACGGGCAGTAAGACGTACCGATTAGGGGTAGTGGATTATGGTATGAAGGATGTAAATGCCTCCAGAAGGAAGGAAGGGAGTTTTCCACAGTACAGTGCTCTGATGTCCTCACTGGACTGTGGTATTCTTGAGGAACCTACTTTTCTTACCTTCCTTTATAAGGACTAACACTACTGATGAATGAAAAAAGAAAGGAATGAGTGAGTGAGCTTTACTTTGGATTTCCAGTGGGAGCTGTAATGTAGCTCATGACATATTTACAGTGGTGCCCTTTTCCGGGGCATTGTGAAGAAATGTTCCTACATAGCACTTTATCAGTCATTTTAATTGAAAGTAATTCTAAAGCTTTTCCTCATGTTAATCTGTCATTAAAGTCAGGGGGAACTTGACCTAATTATGTGCCTTAGAATTAGGCTTAAATTATTCCAGAATGAACTAAGAAGGTTAGGAAAATGGTGTTTTTATCCAGCACCTAGGGATGCATTTATGGAGTGTTTAGCTAATTTTACCTAACGATGTTGTGTTTATTATTAATACTTTTGAATACCCTGCTATTCATTGTGACAATTTATTCTATAAGCCCTGAATGTAAAGCTTTAATCTTGAAAGTGACAAACACAGGTGAATGTCTCCACTTTCTGTACTATTTGATTGAACCAGAAGAAATTGCCAACATTTGACTCTTTGAATTTAAAATGGTTATTTACTATTAAAAAGAGATTGCAAATTAAAAAAGTAACCCTTTATAAGATTAGTTTTTAATCTGTCAAAGTAAAGTAAGACAACTTTCATGAAGATTATAAGTAGAACTATTATGAGGAACTTAGATGAGAAATCTTACTTTCGGTTGGAGATAGGATCAGCACATGTTTTATAGAGAAACTGGCCTTTGAGATAGAACTCGACACTTTTAAGTTTGTGAAAAAGGCGTTTCAAGGGGAAGAAGCAGCATTAGAATAAAAATCATAGTATATGCAGAGAAATAGAAGTTAGTCACCAGCCAAGTATTATAAAAAAAATGAGTGTATGATATAATTCTTATTCTCACAGAACTCACAGTGTAAAAAGATATACCTAAAAATGAACTATCCACTAAAGATATGCCCAGAAATGGAAGTTAGGAATCTCCTACGGAGACTTTGTTTGGATTATCTGCCAATCATCAAGGTATAGTGAGCTGCTGAAGATTATTAATTACAAAAATTAGATATACAGAACTATGCCTGAAAAATTTTATACCTGAAGAGCTATTTAGGGTAAACTGTAGTATCATGGAGCAAGAGCCAGGGGGGTGATACGCCGCATGACATGACTTTTAACAAAGAGATCATTTTATAAAATAGAGAATTTTCTTTTCAAATCCTACCTATAAACTCCTGGGAAAGAGATCATATCTACTTTATGCAACTGTTACATCCTTATTGTGTAACTTAATGTCAGTAAACAATTACTGAATTAATGAATAGCATTGAAAAAATTAATCTTGAAACAAAATTAAAATCCACTGCTATAGAGATATTTTGTAAGTAAGTGGACGCATCAAAATAATTTGTTCACAAACAGAAAGACGATGGGAGAGAAAGAGATATTCTGTGTTTGCACACAAGCGTATGTGAAGTAAGAAATGATAGAGGATATATAGAAGAAGACTATTATGCCCTGTATCAAACATTGGAATGTTTCTGTAAACAATTAAACACTTACCGAATAAAAATTAAGATAGACTTTCTGAAGGATAAGGAGACTTTATACATAGGGCACAGCATGAGCAATAGAGAATACTCTGAGATACAGGTGAATTGCTATGATAAAGCCTCACGCGTAATGATCTTGAATGCACAAGATAAAGTGTTTGACTTTATCTGATAACTATTGCAGTTCACTACGGAGTAATAACAGATGGTGCGGACATGAAACAACATTGATTTGATCAAAGGATTTAGAGGGGAATGTGACTTCAGCCTAAGATCTAGTTAGAAGGCTAATACACACATATGGATGAGAGATAAAATTCCTTGACCCCAAATAGTAGCACTGTTAATAGAAAAAGGAAAAATCCACACTTTTAAATTGACCTGATGCAAATGGAAAATCTATCAGCTTATATTTTGAGCTTCCCACATTAAACACCACATTTATATTCAGTATTTCCATGTAATAAAATGGAAACCAGTGTTTTGAATGACTGTGAGAAGCCTTTTCAGTCCAAGAAACACGGTCACATGCTTTGGATAATTTTTTTCTATATGCCACAATGTTAAGATAGTAAAAATAAGTTTCCAAAAATATTAGTGTGAAACAAATTTTTGCTTGGTGATTTGCAGTAGGTCGTAAGATTTTAAAACTATGTCACTCTCAGAAATGTAAATTGACCATTTTCTAATTATTTTTTAACTATTGAATTATTTGAGTTTTTATATATTTTGGGTATGTTACCACATATATGGTTTGCAAATATTTTCTCCTATTCCATAGACTATCTCCTCACTCTGCTTAATTTTTTTTCCTTTTATGCCGAAACTTTCGGTTTGATATAGTCTCATTTGGTTATTTTTGCTTCTGTTGCCTGTGCTTTTGTGGTTATATTTTATAAAATCCCTGGCAATGTGAATGTCAAATTTTAGCATTTCATGTTCCACAGTTGTGTCTTTCATTCAATTGTGCTGATTTTTTTATATGGTATGAGATAAAGGTACAGTTTCATTCTCCTGTATGTCGATATACAGTTTTCTCAACAATATTTCTTGAAAACTGTCCTTTTTTTCATGGAGTGATCTTTCCTACCTTTTTCAAACATCAGTTGACCACAAATGCATGGATTTATTTCTGGGTCTATTTTTATGCCAATACCATGTTGTTTTGATTACCATATCTTTGTAGTATATTTTGACATCTGGTAGTATGATGCTTCCAGCTTTGTTCATTTGTCCAATTGGTTTGGTTTTTTAGGATTTTTCTGGTTCCCTATGAAAATAGAATTATTTTTTCTATTTCTGTCAAAAATAAAACTGGAATTTTGCTAGAGATTGCATTGAACTTTTATACAGCTTTAGATTGTATGGACATTTAATAATATTGATTCCTTTCATACATGAACAGGGGGTATCTTTCCATTGTTTTTGCCTTATTCAATTTCTTTCATCAATGTTTTACAGTTTACAGTGAACAGGTCTTTCACCTCTTAGGTTAAACATACTCCTAAGCAATTTTTGATGCTACTATAAATAGGATCCTTTCTTGATTTCTTTTTATTCTAGCTTATCATTAGTCTGTACAAATCTGATTGTCGTATGCTGATTTTGCATGCTGCAAATTTACTGGATTTGTTTATTAGTTCTAACAGTTTTATTTTGGTGAAGTCTTTATAGTTTTCTAAATATAAGTTCATGTCATCTGTAAGCAGAGACAACTTAATTTCTTTCTTTCCAATTTGGATGTCTTTTATTTCTTTTTCTTGAATAATTTTTCTGGCTAGGACTAAACAGACAGTTCTCAAAAGAAGGAGCACACATGGTTGTTGGGTATATAAAAAATACTCAATATAACTTATAATCAGAGATGTTCAAATCAAAATCAGTATGAAATATCATCTCATATCTATTAGGATGGCTATTATAAAAAAATAACAAATATTGGCAAGGATATGGAGAAAAGAGAACCCTTGTGCACTGTCAGTGAAAATGTAAGTCAATAGTTCCATATAGAAACAATATGAACATTCTTCAAAAAACTAAAAACAGAACTGCAATGTAATCCAGCCATTTTACTTTCTGGCATATAACCAAAGGAAATATAATCAGCATATCAAAGAGATATTTGCACTCTCATGTTTATTGCAGGATTTCTTGCAATAGCCAAGACATAGGACCAAGCTAAGTGTCCCTAAATGGGTGAATGAGTAAAGAAAATATGCTGCCCACCTGCACACATGCATACACACAAACACACCCAAATACTATCTTAGAACAGGAAGAAGTTACATTGTTTAAAACAACATGGATAAATCTGGAGGACATTATGTTAAGTAAAATAAGACAGGCACAGGAAAACAAATACTGAGTTATCTCACAGGTGACATTTTAATAGCTGAACTCATAAGCAGAGTACAATGGTGGCTACTGGGGGATGAGGGGTAAGGGTGGGAGGGCAACAAGGAACTGTGGAGATAATGGCCACAGGATGCAAAGATTCAGCTGCACAAGAGGAATAATTCCAGAGATCTGATGTACAGTATGGTGACTATAATGAATAATAAGGTACTGTATACTTGAAAATTGCTATAAAAGAGTAGATTTTTCAATGGTCTCAATATAAAAAATAGGTATGTGAGGTGACAGTATGTCAACTAGCTTGATTCAGTCACTACACAATTAATACATTTCAAAAGTAACTTTGCATACCATAAACATACATAATTTATATTTTTAATTAAAAACTAAAACACAACAATGAAATATAAGTTGAAAACTTAACAAAAAATCCAGAAGTTCAGAGAAAGCAATCATAGGATTGATGTTAGCTGAATCCCAAGATATTATAGCAAGTAGAAAAATTAGAAATTATTTAATTAAAAAAAGAAATTATTTAATTCAACCTTATTGTAAACAAGTTAGAAAAATGAGATTCAGATATATCAAAGGGCTTGCCTAGAGCAACACAATTCTTTGTTGAGCCTAAACAATTGAAGCGAGTTTCTGACTCCTGGGTCAGTATATTTGATCCCAATCCTCTTCCTGAGGAATTCTTTCCCTAACACACACACTTTCAAGGTTTGCAAATAACTCCAGTATTTTAGTGTGCATAAGAATCAGGCTACAGGTCAAAATGCACGTCTAGAGCAAACTGTGAAAGCTAGCTCCCTTTTCCATCTTCCTCACTTCATAATTTTACTAATACTCATATTGTGTACTTATCTGCTTGACTCATTTTCTTGAAGAAGTTCTCAGTCTTACTATTTTTCAAACCCATTGTCAAAGAAAAACGTAGAAGTTACAAAAACCCAACTTAGAAATATGAAAATTTTAAATTGGAGATCTTCCTTAGCTTTTAATACGAATCAATATTGTACATATATAGCCATTCTTCTTAAATTAATAATGAACATTTTGGGATTTTGACAAAATAATACTGAGAGTTTTGAAAAATTTATAATCTTGAATATCCAGGGAATTCTATTTAAAAATAAGCGCCAGATTTTCCCACTGAAATTTAAAATGTAATCCAAAACTGAAATAATTAAAGCACTGTGACAACTAGCACAAAAATAGACATACAACAAATTCCTATTTAAATCTTTTTGCAAACATATGTTTTCACTTCTCTTGTGTAAAATACTTAGGAATAGAATTGTTGGTTCATATGGTAATATATATTTAACTTTACTAGAAACTGCCAAACTGGTTTTCAAAGTGTCATCCTCTTTTTTATTTCCAACAGGAGTATATGTATTTAGCTCTTCTATATTCATCCAGTCAATAATTGGGACCGTCTGTGCCTATGCTGCGGGAGGATGTGCGGTTATTATTCTGAATGTGTATGAGGTATCTTATTGTGGTTAGAATTTGTCTTTCCCTGATGACTAATGATGTTGAGCATCTCTGCAGGTATTTATTGGTGATTCATATTTCATTCAGTCTAAAGTGACAGAAAGATAATTGGCAGTTACATGGGGCTTGTGTTGGGAGTTAAATGCAAAGGGGGATGGGAAGTTGTTTATGTGACTAGAAATGCTGAACATCTTGATTGTTGTGGAAATTAGATATGTGTACGTATTAGTCAAATTTCATCAAACCATTCAATTAACATGGGCATATATATTTTAAAATAAAGTATATCTTAAAGCTACCTTTTCTGTGTATTTATTTTTTTCTTTTTAATTGTTATGCATACCTAATAGTTTTACATAGTAATGGGGGTACATGTGATGTTTTGTTACAGGCAGACAATGTGTAATAATCAAATCAGAGTCATTCGAATATCCGTTACTCAAGCACTTACCATATCTTTGTGTTAGGAACACAATTCCATCCTTTTAGTTATTTTAAAGTATATCGTAACATTGTTGACTATAGTCACTTTGTTGTGCTATCAAATCATTGTTCGTTCTATTTACCTAACCATTTTTTTGCGTCCGTTAACCATTCCCTCTCCCCCACTACCAACTGTCCTTCTCAATCTCTGGTAACAATTATTTTTCTCTCTGTCTCCATGAGATCAATTGTCTTAATTTAGATACCATATATGAGTTAGGACATGGGAAATTTGTTCTCCTGAGCTTGGCTTATGTCACTTAATATAATGTTCTCCAATTCCACCCATGTTGTTGTAAGTGACAGGATTTCATTATTTTTTTGAAGTTGAATATGTATTGTGTATATGTACTGCTGTACTGTATTTTCTTTATTCGTTTATATATTGATGGTCACTTAGGTTGATTTCAAACCTTGGCTATTGTGAATAGTGCTCAATAACATGGGAGTGCAAATAATCTTTTGCATATGCTGATGTCCTTTCTTTTGGCTATTACCTAGGAGTGGGATTGCTGGGTCATATGGTGGTGCTGATTTTAGCTTTTTGAGGAATTTCCACACTGTTCTCCATAATGGCTTCCCTAAGTTACATTTCCACCAACAGTATAGATATACATACCTAACTTCTACAAGGTCAAGATACTGAGCATTTCCATCAAGCCAAACAACTTCCCCATCTCCACATTTTCACCAGGATCCTTTATTGCCTGCCTTTTGGATAAAAAGTCATTTGAACTGGAGTGAGATGATACCTCATTGTAGCTTGTAGTTTTAACTTGTTTGATAACTAATAACATTGAATATTTTTCATCATTTTTGCCATTTGTATGTCTTATTCTGAGAAATGTATATTCAGATCTATTGCCCATTTTTTATTTGAATTATTTTTTCCTATTGAATTATCTGAGCTCATTATATATTCCAGTTATTAATCCCTTGACAAATGGGTAGTTTGCAAATATTTTCTTCTATTCTGTGGGCTGTCTCTTCCCTTTGCTGATTGTTTTCCTCTGTTGTGCAGAGCTTTTGGCTCGATGTGATTCTACTTGTCTATTTTTGCTTTGGTTTCCTGTGCTAATGAGGTAATACTCAAGAAAATATGGCCCCGATCAATGTGCTAGATCATTTCCCCAATGTTTTCTTTTAGTAGTTACATAGTTTCAGATCTTAAGCTGAAGTCTTTAATCCATTCTGATTTGAGTTTTAAATATGGTGAGAGATAGGAGTAAGTCCAGTTTCCTTCTTCTTTGTAAAGACATTCAGTTTTCCCAGAACCATTTATTGCAGATCCTCTCCTTTCACTAATGTAGATTCTTGGCACCTTTGTCAAGGGTGATTCACTGTAGATGTGGGATTCACTTCCAGGTTCTCTATTCTTTTCCATTCATCTCTGTATCTGATGCCAATATCATGCTGTTTTAATAGAGCTTTATAGCATAATTAGAATTCAGGAAATGTGATTCCTTCTGTTTTGTTCTGTTCTTTTTCTTCAGGATGGCTTTGGATATTCTGGGCCTTTTGTGATTCCATATACATTTTTAGAATTTTTTTTTCTATTTCTATGTCATTCTGGTATTTTGATGAAAATTACATCAATGCTATAGATTTTCTGGGAGCAGGATGGACATTTAGTAGTAGTGATTCTTCCAATCAATGACCATGTAATATCTTTCCATTTTGGGGGTCTTCTTCAACTTCTCTTATTAATGTTTTATTGTTTTCATTATAGAGATATTTCACTTCTTTGGATAAGTTTATTCCAAGTTCATTTTATTTATAGCTATTACAATTGGGATTATTTTCTTGATTTCTTTTTCAGATTGGATACATTTGATTTTACAGGCTTACAGCTGGAGATGAATTTGCCTCAGGATTAAACATACCTTTAAATCTCATCTTTATTCAATTTACATAAGTCTCTGGATTTTAGACTTTTGAATTGATGCTGGAATAAGTTAAGAATTGGTAGGCTACAAATACAGAATGAATGTATTTTACACATAAGGAGGACAAAAGGTTGGGCATAATGGCTCATGTCTACTAACTTTGGGAGCCAAGCAGGAGGATTACTTGAGGACAGGAATTCATGATCAGCCTGAGCAACAGGACAAGAACTGATCTCTATGATAAAAAAAATTTTTTTTTTAAAAATCAGCTAGGCTTAGTGGTTGAGGCCAGAGGATGAGTTGGGCCCAGGAGCTCAAGGCTGCAGTGAAATCGAATCATACCACTGCACTTTAGCCTGGGTGACAGAGTCAGACTCTGTCTCTAAAAAAATGAAAGAAGTAAAGTAAACAAAATAAAGAAAGAAGGGCAAAAATTTGAATTTCAAACTTTGGGGGACCTAGGGTTGAATACTCTATGATTTGAATGTATAGTTTTTTTCCTCCAAAATTCATATGGTGAAACTTACACTTGAAAGTCATGAAATTAAGAGGTAGACATCTTTGGGAGATTAGGCACACATGGATGAGATACATGGTTTGTAAAAAGGGTTGAAGGAGCAAGCTATCATCTTTTCAGCCATGTAAAGACACAACATTCATCCCTTCCACATTTCTCATCATGTGAGGGCCCCATTAGAAACCTCATCTATGGAACAGACCCACCACACACTGACTCTACCAGTGTCTTGATCTTAGATGTCCCTGTGTTCAGAATGTAAGTAATACATTTTTGCTTCTTGTAAACAACCCAGTCTATTTTGTTACAGCAGTTAGAGTAGACTAAGACAGTCAATCTTAAATTTGTCAACTTTACTGATCTTTTGGAAGAACAAGTTTGCGGGAGTCTGCTTTCCTCTGTAGCTTTTCTATAGTGAATTTGATGGATTTCAATTAATTTTCAAATTTTATTTCTCCATGGTTCTGATAACATTTTTCATTCCTTTTTTCATTGTTTTAGTGAAGTTACTGAAGTCTTTTGTTCCCACAGCTGTTCTGGGATGGTATACTTTTGGCCATGTGAAGAATGGCCTTGGATGGCAGTTTTTAACATATTTCTCTTTGCCTGCCCTTTCCTCTGATCTTTGTTCATCTATCTGCCTGGTTTGGTATGACACCTACTTGTGTGGTTCCAACAGTAGAGAATTATTTGCTCCATTGCTTTTGGCGTGCATGGGGGCTTAAATTATTTTATAGTCTGATCCAAATAAATGTAGACTTTGTTGCACAGGCCAGTGTTTAGTGTTTACTCAGACTTCAGGAGACATCTCTTCCCCTAGTTTCTTTGATAAACCACCTACCATAAACTTCAATTTGTTGCTCTTATAGAGTTTTCAGCCTACTTACTGAATTGCCAAAGTCTTCATTGTTTGGAATTGACCCTTAGGCTTAAACTTCTCCACAAAATTTCATATATAGTCTGTTCTTTCTGGTAGAATTTTTGAACTCTGTGTTCAAATTTTCTCCCCCCCCCCAAAAAAAATAAAAATAATCTCTGAGCCACTATTTCAGAAATGAGAGTGAAAGTGACACCTCGTTTATAAGCATGGTAGAGAGTGTGGGTCACAGCCTCTTGCCTTCTCGACTTGCTTCTTGTAGCACTGAATTTCTGCCCTGTGAGATAGAGTGACAATGATCAGAGCCTCTGTATTCTTAGCCTGTCTCATGGAGATAGAGACACCACTCTGTGAATGGCGTTTTTGTAAAGGAAGTTTCCAAGTTTAGAGGAATTGCCAAATTAGTAAGGACTTTCTCAGATCAGTGTGGTTCTTATAAATAATTCTTTCTGTTCTAATAAGACATACAGTTAATGTATATCTATCTATCTATCTAGTCATTATAATGCCTCACAGCCGGGGAATCACTAATCAGGCATGTTTTCCTTACTAATGTTGTGAACTTCAGTAATCTCTCTTAAGACTGTACATTGATTTGCACATTATATGCCCTTTTGAAAACTCTGATATTCCTGAGTCTAATAACTCAAGTGAGGACAGGTATATGAAGTGGCATGTAGGATGAAATTAAGAGATTAAAGGAAGGGAGGAAATTAAAAAATTAATCTTCTTAATATGCTAGCATTAGGCAGGGGAAATCTGCAAATCTGCAAGTGGCAGATACAGGCCAAGAGGGTGGTTCCTAGGGGCAGAAAAACTGGGGACCAAGCAGGGGAAGGGACTGCAGGAAACTGTGGAATTCCTGTTAACCATCCGGTAATGCCCCAGACCAGGCCAGTAAAAGAAAACCACCCGGGAGTCTTCAACTCTCTCTTCTCTTGTGAGACTGGCATGTTTCTCTCTTTGGAATGTATTTTCCCTTTTTATGGCTTCCTTCTTTTTGACAATTTTTTTGTGAAATTGCTTCCTGTTGGCGATCACACATCACACTGGCCCTGCACGTGATTTTTCCTAGCAAGGAGCCAAAGAACCAGACAACAGTCTTCAGAGAATGGCCCTGATATTAGGTGCCAAAACCCAGCAGCCTCTCTTTCTTGAAGGTAACATGATGGAGTGGGTTACTAGAAGTTGTCTTGTTACATCGTCTGTAGGTCTTCTTGATTTCCTGGGTCTGGAGAGACATGGTGAGTAGTGTAAATATGTTGCAAACCTGAGTCACTGTCTTTTCTATTATGACACCAGGTCCTGCACACGCCAGTCCAGGTTTTATGGGATCCCCTCACCCTCAGGCAAAGGGCTGTCTGCTTTCTGTGGACAGTGGTTTGTCCTCAGGCTGAAAAAGCAGTGGAGTAGTTGAAGGAATACCCTTGGCATAGGGTTCCCTCTCTCTGGGCTGGATGGGGGCCTCCACTTTCTAGACCTGGGTGACCTCAGAAATCAGTTTCCTCACAGGCCCCATCTCTTTACTCTCACCAATTACATATCAAATCCATGTCAAAAGTCTAGGCATTCCCACATCCAGGAAGACTCTTTGAATTGTTATTATATATACATAAATATAAATCACTGCACAGATCACTATTATCTCCCACCTGAATTTGTACAATAGCTTTCTTACTATTTCTCATCACTCATTATTTTTAATCCTGTTTTTCCCAAACTTGTTCACAGAAGAGAATATTTTTGAATCACAAATATTATTTTAAAAACCTACTTGATTAAATGTTCCAATCGCATTTTATTTGGGATAAAATGTCTTACCTTCATCCTGCTTCAAAGGGTCTGTATAATCTGAACTCTCCATATTTCTTTGGCTTTGTCTCCCCTCTTCTTTTACGAAGTTGTTTACTACCTCAGGAGTCTGTTTCATGCTGGATAGGAAAAAAAGAGGACTTTTTTCCTCTATTCTTCATTTAACGCCAGATTTTTAATTAATTTATATTAAATACCCCTCTCTTAAATTTCACCGCTTCTACCAATATAAATAGGACACTCTGACAATTTCATTGTTTATCTTATTATCATACCATTGCCCCTTTAATAATACCATGTATCCTTGACTAAAACATCATAATATTTAATATTATTGCCCAGGAGTTTCAACCTTCCATAACTCCTTTCCTTATCTATAATCTTCTCAAAACACACCGACACCAATCTAGGCATGGGTTTCCAGGGACCCACATTTTGGTTTACAGGATTCCTAAAGTATTAGGGGAAGGTATCCTCATGTGGGAGATAGAATATAGCAAGAGGAAGTCTTATGACCCAGCAAGCTATCTTCTGCATGCTGGATAATTAACCTAAATGACCCCAATGTAAATAGAGTCAAGTTCCCTCTTCAACTCTTTATGAAACTGAAGGATCACCTCATCTTATCACTCAGTAGAGGCTTTGGGAAATAATCACTAGCAGTGGTTCTCAACCTGTGGGTTATGACCCCTTTGTAACAATGAAAATACACTGTGGCTTTTGGAAGGTTGAGAACCATTGATTATCAGACAGCTGCCCAGGACATTCAACCATGGTCTAACCTCGGGTACTTCCTTGGTGCATGTCTCATCTTGGAAGTCTGCTCTCAAGATCAGATACTTAACAGTTCGAGTTGTAGAGTTGTTTCTCCTTGCTCTTCATTCCTTAACTCTCTCTCTCCCTCTCTCTTTTTTAAGATAAGGACTTGCTCTGTCACCTGAACGCCAATGCTGCTACAGTGTAGTGGTGTTGTCATAGCTCACTGCAACTTTAATCTTCTGAGCTCAGGTGATCCTCCTTTCTCAGCCTCCAGGGCTCCAGGTAGGTGCTCACCATCACTCCTAGCAAATGTTTTTTTTTTTTTTTTTCGTACAGGCAGAGTCTTGCTCTTACTCAGTCTGGTCTCAAACTTCTGCCTTCAAGTAATCCTTCCACCATGTGCTAAGATTATAGGTATGAGGCACCACATCTGGCTCCTTACATTTCCTTGACTTACTGATCAAATTTAATTGTGAACATTTTCTGTCTAAATTTATTTATATGTGCATAAAAACCTTTATCTCATATAAATATAACAATATATCCAAAACTCAAATTGTAATTAGCCTTCATAACTCTTTTGTAAAACAAATTTTTTTCAACATAGACTATTCTTTTAATTTAATTAACACTATAGACATATTCTTATCTCTGAACCTACCACCCTTATTAAAATGTGTTTTCCTATTTTCTGTTTGTGAGTTCTATAATTCTTCCAGAGCTTAGCTCAAATCCTTCCTCTTTAAAGGATGTTTTTCCATTCTTTCTCTGTTATTTCTTACTTCCCCACCTATTATGAATGTTGTGTTACAGTTCATATTGTCTACTTAGTATCTACACCTTCTTGTTTTAATCTTTTTAATGTATGGGCCTTTTCCACTTAAGAGGAAAGGCTGCTATTATTTTTTTTACTGCTGAGGGGTAAGACAGTGTTTTCCTGTCCATAGGTGATTATAAATGTTAGTTTGGTCATGTCCTTATTGGATTTTTTTTTAAAGTTTTATCTGTAGGCTTTTTTGTTACCTACATTTTCTACTCACTTTTTTGCCTTATTTGAGTCTATGTTGATAATACATTAATTCTATTATGTTGTCTTTTTCTCAGAGCTAACATATTTCCCTGTAAGTAGTGATAGCTACATAAGTGTGTGTATTGATAGTACTATTGCCGCTCATATTCAATGTCTTTCCTACATTCAAATAGTTGAGCCTATTTTTAAATATTCATGTTAAAATACTATATATAACAATAATCCATATAATAATATAGGATGATAGTAATATATATCACCAGAACACTACCCAAGAAGCCTACAGAAAATAATATCTTTGAAATAATTTTTTTCTCTTTATTATTATTATTATTTTTTACTATTAGATCATATTTGTGCACATTAATTCTATCATGGGATACAGTGTGTTGTTTCCATATACAATTTGAAATGCTTTCATCCAATTGGCCAACATAGCCATCATGTCATTCTCATAATTGTTGTATTAAGACATTTATATTCAACATTTAGAAAGCTTCACATGTACCCTTATAGGAAAAATCATAGGCATGATCCCTGCATCACCCACCCTTTGCTCATCTTCCCCCCTCCACTCTCCTCCCTCACCCCTTTCCTGATATTCTTGGACTCCATTTGGATTATAGCTTTCCTATGATAGTTAACAATTAGTTTCATAATAGGGTTGAGTACATTGGATACTTTTTCTTCCATTCTTGAGATACTTTGCTAAGAAGAATATTTTCCAGCTCCATCCATGTA
>CAUYQV010065716.1:0-32261 GCA_963574575.1 Galagoides demidoff | reverse complement strand
GCTGGGGATTCGAACCCACCACCTTAGGTGTACATGGCTGGCGCCTTAGCCGATTGAGCCACAGGCGCCGAGCCTGGGCAGAGGTTTTAAAGGGGGTCTCCACAGGACCACATCAGCACTTGAGAACTCAAGAGGACCTCCATGGGCTGCAGGCAGGAGCATGTGATTGGGGAGGGAGGGCTGTGGTTGGACACACCATTAAACTCCTTTCCTGAGAGCCAAAGGCTGCCCTGAGCTCGCAGCCAGGAGAATTCTACTGCTCCAACCAGGGGGATCTGGAGGAGCATTTAGACCTGGTGGGGTGTCTGGGATTTGGAAATTGTGTCACATGGTCACATCTGAGGGAGGACTTGACAACCAAGTGACCAGTACTGGGGGTCTCCTTCTGAAGGGGCTGTATCTCTCTTGCCCCCTGCCCTCAGTGACCAGAGATCCAGCAAAGGGGCCACAGTCACCATTACAGGATGCACCTATTCAGATGGCACTCCTAGACCAAAGAGGGCAGGCATAAGTAACCAGCCTGGCCCCTACTCAAGCAACCAGACATGTGAACACTCGGTCCTGTTTCTTCTCACTTGAGCTTGACTTTGGGAGTCAACAAATTTTCATAGGATTTCTCAGTTTGAGAAAAACAGCCCCCAGACAACAGGCTCTTAACCAGTGGTATACTGCTCAATGGGCTCCTGGGGGTCGGAGGGCTTGAATTTGTGGTGTAAATATTCTTGCTATGGCCTACACCTAACTCCCAGCAGGGTAATCCTGAAAGTGAGGGTCACATGCCTCTTAGGAGCCAGGGTAAGCAGCTCCAGGCTCCCTGAATTTAACCAATGCCCAGCTTCAAGTGAAGGATGTGCGTGGACATAACACAAAGGTCCATAAAAGACCACTGAGCTCTAGAGAAGGCCATTGGGGCTTGTCATCTCTCTTGTTCCCGGGCTTATGTTTACAGAGTCACCATCCATGCCCCACCTGGTGAACTTCTGTCTGGCTCAGAGCAACAACTCTAAGTTTAGGACAGAAAGTCAGCCAGCCTCATTTCTAATTATTTTTGAATAAGCAGACAAAGGTACCAAAAGGGCTGCAGCCAACATGCCATCAGACACTCCTTAGCCTAGGCCATCTCCCTGCTTCTGCTGCCCACAACAGAGAGTAAGAGCAGGCTCACAGTACATGCAGGACAAAGACAGCTCTGGTCTGGCTGGGCACAACCAGCCACACAGGGCCAGGATCCCCTCACCCTCCTCTTCTTTGGGAAGACTGGAGTCCCAGGACTCACCCTAAGAAGCAGGGAGGGAGCCTGTAAACTCAGCAGGTGAGGAGGATTAGCCCCTGTACCATGTGTGGGTCTCAACGCATCCTGCATGATGCCCCCAGCCCCATTCCACAGCAGCACCAACCACCACCAACTATAATTCAGACAAATCTACCTGCCGGGCAGTCAGCTGATGCTAAGGGCCAGGGATTCCCCTCCTCTGACATCAAAAAAAGAAAAAAGTACTTCTTCAGTCCCGTCCCCACAAGGTTCTGCCACAATTCCCAAGGAAATAAGCTGGGATCAAATGTGCCCATCCTCCCTTCTAAGTGTTTCCTCTAGAAAGGTGGTGCATTGCATGGAAAAAGCCAGTTCTGGTCCATTCCCCCCACGCACTGAGGCCCCCAATACCCTGCTCAACTTCCCTGAATTCTTAGAGCCATGAAGGAAGAAGCCACCAGCCCTGCAGAGCCGCCCAGGCTATGGAGGGCTAGTCACCAGCAGGAGACCTTCGGTCACACCACTTGTTGGTTTGCTAATCAGCTCCATGCCGGGCAGGCCCCAAGCCATCCCAGGGCTGGCCCCAGGGCACAATGATCCAAGAACAGCAATGGCCGCAGACCATGGGGTTGGGGGTCCCCGCAGGACAGGGAGTAGAGGAGCCACTCTGAGCACACATGCCACTGGCCATACCTTATTGAGCTCCCTGAGCCTACTCTTGGCTGCAGCAGCATCTTCCTGCTCCGTGGCCAGAAGCTTTTCCTTTTCTTCCAGCTGGCGTTTCAGAATCGCCACAGGGTCACCCTTCTGAGTGGCCTAGAAATGCCCACAGAGATTCATTAACTGAAGGGAGAGAGGGACAGACCCTGGGGTGTCCTCCCACACTGCAGCAATCAGACAGGAGCTGAGCCCCAGTGCCTGATGAAGAAGACCATCAGAGAGGTCCTGCCTCAGCCCCTCAGCCTGTGGGGCAGCCAAACCATGTGTGTACAGGCACTGTTGAGACCAAAGGCTGTGGACCCCAGGGGTTGTGTTTAGAGCAGAGCATGTCTGGCCCCTATGAGGGGCACTTGGCTGTCACTTCTAGAGCCCACCCCTGACTCAGGGCCTGCAACCTGCAGACCACTGGTGCAATATGGGAGCCAGGCCAGGGGCAGTGCACTCTGGGCACAATGGCCTAAGCTGAGCCAGACCGCTCTGATGGTCTTCCTGACCTTCTCTGGCCACCCACAGCCAAGAGACCCACTAGTGTTCACTGAACAGGTGCTCTCATCACGGCCGAGATGCTTATCACCCCCAAGAAAATGGCAAGGAGGGGAGTCACTCCCACTGGCCTCAGGGCACGGGTCCCCAGCCAGGTTTTTCCAACAAAATTACTCAGTATTCCAATTCTGGTTAAAGAACAAATATGTGCCACATATTGCTTCTTGGGGGCAGTCTGCTGGCCAGAGGCACAGAAGGGTAGAAGTGAGCCCCTGAACCTGCCCATCAGAGCAAGGGGGATCAGGTGCTCTGGGCTCAGCAAAGGTCTCCTCACACATCATCCTTTCCACACTCGACTCTGGCCACAATCCAGCTGAGCCTCCGCTGCTGTGTTCCACCCCAGGACCCTTGCAATGCAGACGCCTGCCCCTAGCCCTATAGCCTTTCTGTCTCAGTGGCTGGGCCATGGCTGGACTAACAGAAGCTACAGTATTTGCAGGTGACCTATGCAGCCAGATCTTCATGGAAAGGATTCTTCCTGGAAAGAGCAGCAAAGGGTGTTTTAAGAATGTTCTCTGCAGCTTGGTAAGCTAGGTGTAACCAGCTTGATGGGCCTATCCTGGGAGTGAGGGCAGGACCCAGGCAACAACCACAGCTCACTGGCCCTGAGAGGGAGAGAAGGAGGGGAAGTAAAACTACCCTAGCCAGTGCAGTGGCCTCAGAATGTGGCCAGCAGGAGGGTGAGCCCACCTTATGCCATGTGTCCTGAATGATGCCAGCCTTCTCAGACAGGAGCTCGATGAGCCGCTGGGCCTCTCCCTCACTGAACACCATGCTCCCGACCGTGGAGACCAGAGTCTTGTAGGGGAGGTAGAGAGGGCTGTCAGAATCCGCAGGCCCTGTGCAGCAAGAGGGAAGGAACAGACACTCACACTCATGCAAAACACGACGGACAAGGCAACAAAGTTCATCGTGGCAAGGAGAACTCCGTGGGGTAGCCGGGACACAAGCTGGACACAGGGAGAGCACTCTCTTGCTCTTTTAGGGCCCTGTGAAACTGACTGAACGATGGGCCCAAGCACTATTCTTCTAACTTGCTCGGGCTCAGAGTTAGTATCGCTCCTTTTTTATCAAGCTATCCCAGCTCAGTGCCTATGGCTCAAGCGGCTAAGGTAACAGCCACATACACCTGAGCTGGTGGGTTCGAATCCAAGCTGAGCCTGCCAAACAACAAAGATGGCTACAACAAAAAATAGCTGGGTGTTGTGGCAGCACCTGCAGTCCCAGCTACTTGGGAGGCAGAGGCAGGAGAATCACTTGTGCCCAGAAGTTGGAGGTTGCTATGACCTGTGATGTCACAGCACTCTACCCAGGGGGACAGCTTGAGGCTCTATCTCAAAAAAAAAAAAAAAAAAGATATCCCGGAGCAGAATTTTGTAGATGTGCTCTTCCCAAAGGCTTTTCCTTCTTTCTTTTTCCAGCAAATGCCTTGGTCCTGTTCTCACCCTATCCAGCAAGGTTCTCCCACTTGCCCATGACCACGCCCTGTAGCCCTGACAGGCCGGCGAACCCACAGCCCACCACATGCAGGGATGCCCACAGCCACACACTAGTGGCCACTGGAGAGCATGTAAAGTACGGGGGAGCTGCTTCTCTGCCCCAGTGAAGCTCAAACAGTGACAGGCCAGGTTCTTCCAGAATAGGCCTGTCCACCTGCCAGCCAGTGAGTGACAGACTGCCTGAATTCACAGAGCCATGTGCCAACAACCAACCTTCACTTCTGAAAAAGTGAAACTGCCGACCCCTCCCACCATGCCTACAGTTTTACTCTCATTACACTCTGGAGAGTGACTCCAGACATGTCACCTGAATGCCTGGGCACTTCTTTCTGTAGGGGCTGGGACGTGCCCCACAGCTGAATGGCAGGGTCAAGAATGAGCTGAAACAAAGAGAGCAGCCCGGCCTGCAGCGGTACCCTCTGCCAAGCCCACCTTGGAAGACACGCATGGGGACAGTTTCCATAGCAACCTGGAATTCTCTGGCTTGTCACAATATTTTCACTTACTAGTCACAATATTTTCATTACAAGTCAAAGCAGTTAGCATGATACCTTACTAAGGGGAACGTGGGACGTGGGTGAGCTAGTTGCTATGAGCACCTTTATTTTATAACTTCTTACCTCAGCAAAGCTCAGGAGATTAAAAATATCCACACTGACACAGAAGGCAGAGCTTGGGGGAGTGGGGACATGGAACTGGGTCCGAGGGGCACATGTCTCTTTAGCCTTTTTTTTAAATGAAGTATGTGTATATAAAATAATATTAATGGTAAGCCCATGCACGCTACAGAAATCAGAGTACAACCAGACCCTTGGGAGGCTCCCTCTCTGGAGACAGCCCTGCTGTCCCTCAGGCTGGAGATGTACATGTATAGCCACTGCTTTCCAGGACAGGGAGCAATGGTTTGAAAGGCACCACTGGGGTGGAGTCACAGACCACGCAGGGCAGCTCCTTAGCCTGTGTCTAGCTGGTGACCTGCAACATGGCTAGTGTGACTTGAGATGTGCTATGAATGGACAGTACACATGGGAATTCAAAAACCTGGTATGAGATGGCTGGGACACAGCACCACAGACTGGAGACCCTCTTGCTCCTGCCTGGAGCCAATGACCTCACTTAAGATGACAAAGCGCTTTAGGTAAGAGGAGCCCTCTGCCTCCAGGGACCTCAGCCAAGCAGCAGGCAGTGGCTCAGTTGATGCATGTAACACCTCAAATATCAAAATGACTCTCCCTTCTGTGACCACTCTAGAAAGCTTAATTATCTAAAGTTAAACTTAAATGGCACGCAATACTCAGGAGTCTCTTTTTCTGTCAACCATGGGGTCCTTTTAGGATACTTTTCTCTCTGCATAATTTCCAGGGTCCCCAATAGCCAGGTCTCAGCCAGAGGAGGGGCTTAACCCCAGGGGAGACTCAGCCCCTGGAACACTCCTGTACTACTCACACCTGCTCACTCAGCCAACAGGGAAGGCGGTGGAATGGGCCACAGCTGGTGGCTAACAGGAGGGGATCATCGCCTGGCACTGGCTGTCACTTAGGTGCCCGCACCCCAGACACAGAGTATGCACCTACTATGTACCTGATAGTCTGTCAAATTCTGGACCTGGAAGGGCAAGTGAGAGGTGAGACTGCTGGCAGCCGAGAGGCACACAAAGCCATCTCCCAGCAGACACAAATGGACCTGGGAAGCAATTCTGGCAGACACGCCAGGAAAGCATTCAAAGCAGGGATGCTGGGGCAAGCACTGTGGGCCAGGGAGGTGGAGAGGGGCTTCTGGACAGGGAGGTGAGGAGAAACAAGGAAGGGCCGAGGCTTGTGGGGCCCTCATGAGTCAGATTCGCAAAGGCTGGAGTATGTTCAGGTCTTCACAGGCCCCTGGAATCCAGACTTTACCCTGTAGGGGACAAGCAATGACTAGAAAGGAGTATGGTTTGAGTTTGAGAAAATGATTTCAGGACACTCAAGAGGGCCAAGGCTAGAGGCAGGCAGACCAGGGTCCAGGCTCATGTTTTTAGGAAGCTGAGCTGGTAGGAGAGGCCCAGGTGCCAAACCTGGGAGCTGACAGTGAAATCAGACACAGGGCATGGCCTGGAGGGCTAGGGGAGAACTCCAATGGCCAAGACACTCATTTTCCTGGGGATGGTCCAGACCAGATCTGAAGGCCTCTCCCTCAGACACAGACGGGCCCAGGCCAGCATGGCTCCCCCAACAGGGAGAAAGCCAGACTTCAACCTCAGGCTGTCTTCTAGGCCCTGCTGTCCCCAATCACCCCAGCCAAACTGAGTCTGCTGTGAGAAGACAAACACCCCCTGAAAGGCTTCCTGCACCTCACCTCCTCAAGCCCAGCCCTGCACAAGCCATGTCAGCGTCCACAGCCATAGGCTTAGAGACCAGAGACAAGCTCCCTACTCCCACTGACCTCAAGTCCAGAGGGCCCCTCTCTCTCTTCATCAGAGGAACTAGACCTCTTCAGAGTCCTGCCTTAAGCTGGCAGGGAGTACCATCTCTAGGAACAATGGACTCTGGCCAACACTGCTGCTGGCCTCTCCCTAACTGCACATTCCTGGAATGCAGCTGTGAAGGGTCCTCCTGTGCCTACAGGGGGAATAACCTCATGAAGCCCTTGAAGAATTAAGACCTAGCAAATGCACCAGGAGGCTCGCTTGCTGCTCACCCGCCTGCAGCCGAGGCAGGATGTGCTAACAGCAACTCTCAGCCAGGCTCAGGCCACGAAGCCAGCCCTGCCCAGGTTCTGGTTGGCCCCCCTAAGGCCAAGGGGGAGCGGCCACACTTGACCCTGATGCCACAGAGAACCACATCTGAAGCTATAAAAGCACCAGAACTAGGTATAATAATGTCAGAGCCCCCCAATTTGGGGCCTTTTAACCAGGCCTTTTCCCTCCCTCGCTTGGAGGAAAAGTTATCTGCATTTAATGATGTATGGCAGAATTTTAAAATATTCTAAAGGAATGACTTTGTTTTTCTCTTTGAACTTTCATTTCTTCCCCCAAATTTCAACACAAACAATTTTATACCTGGGGGGAGGAACACCCACATAATAACATTTTTTAAAGAAAGACAATTCCTGGAGGAACTCTGGGGCAAGAGCCCTCTCTTGGGTTCTCTAGGCACAAAAGCTGGTCTGAGGAGCACATGCTTTAAATGACTATGAAGATTTTGCCTAATACCTACAGAAAAAGACAGGAATTTATAACCCTGGACTCTGACCGCAGCTGCCTAGCCAGTGACTTGAGCCCTAGCCCCACTGTGTGCTCCGGTGGCTGACAGAGATTTCTGGAAGACTGTCATCTAGCAGCTTCTCATACTGATACTTGGCTGGCTTCCCTAGGGGATGCTTTTGTTCTTCTTTAAAAAAAGAAGAAAAGAAAAAGTTGGGTTTAAAGAACTTAACACAAAAAGTGAATAAAGGCTCAAAAGCCCCACAGTTTCTTTCAGAGCTTTAGACCCTTAGGAAATGAGTTAAGTTCAAAAGAAAAACAATCAAACTTGCTCTCAATGCACACTTCTCCACGTCTCTTGGGGTGAGAAGGGCTCGGGCCCTGCCAGGCAGGGTAAGGACTTGCTCTGCCATCTGCTGGCCATGTGACTTTTGGACGGCTAAGCTCCGGTTTCTGCCTTTGTAAAATACAAATCCACACGTAGAACTGTGCGTAGGATGGTCACAGAAAGGAGCTCCATAAACCACACATCTGAACAGACACCAGCCGTCACCCTCCCCGGGTGGGAGTCAGGAGCTGAGCAGGTAGGACGACGGCATGCTCCTCCTGCCAGCTCAGTTTCAGAGGGCCCTGCTATGCTGCAGACACCACAAATAACGTCTTCCCAGGAGGTTTGACGCTCTTGCCAACTCGGCATAACCTATGACCCCTACCCCGTGAGATTTTAGAACATGATGCCATGATGTTGGGTGACATTTCCTGTTGTGCACCTCTACCCAATCTGGTAGGGCCAGAAGGGTGGCTCGACGTGGGCACACAGACCCCTACAACGGAGATACTGCCAGGTCCCAGGATGTGGGAAGCACCTTCAACTTTCCATCTTGTCTCAGTTCACGAACATGCACTAGACACCGGTGTGCCTGGGCTGAGATGGGTACCCGCCTCCTCCAGGAGGCCTGAGAAATGGCCTCTTCCTTTCCTGACCCTAGGCACCCAGGAAGGAGCAAGGCACTCCTTTCTGTTGCTCAGGGGATGCTAAGAAACTTGTGGTCATGCAAGGCTGCCCTGACACACCCCGAAGAATGAGAGCTTTGCTACAATGACAACCTGTGCATTTGACTCAGAGACAAATCATGGCGTTTTTGTTTCTTCTCCATTAAAAAAAAAAGTTATAGAAAAACTGGAAAATGTGTAAAGGTGAAAGAAAGATATTAAAATTCACCCATGATCCTCCCTTCCAAAGGTGGCTTCTTTCTCTCATGTAGACTTGTCTGTTTGCCAAACTGGCAAGGAAGGGCTTCTTAAATGACTGTTTCTGAGTGTTTTCTACCTCAGAAGTCAAGTGGGCTCTCCTAGACCTTGAAATAATGGCCTCTGGCCCCAGAGTCTAACTGGCTTGCCATCAGCAGGCTCAGGGAGGGGACTGCATCCGCTGACAGCCAGTCCACTGCCCAAGAGAGAAGTGCCACCCCTTAAGCACACCACCTTCTTCCATTAGGCAACAAGGTCACAAGTCCCAGGATTTGTTTGGGTCATGTGTGTCATTTGTGGCTGTGACTGTGTGGCCAGGAGGGTGTGCGCTATATTTCACAGTCAGACCTCATGCTCCTGGTTTTGGAAAGGCTGCAAGCAGCCCCAGCTGCCCCATGGCCTCCTTGCCCCTTAGCCAGGGTTGAGCTGCTCTGTCTGTCGAGGGCCTACCCAGCCCAGCTTCTCTGGGGCCTGCAGGTGTCCAACCTGAGGGGACCGTGGCAAGAACTCTAGGTGGGCTGCCTGACCTGGGGCGTCCTGAAACTTGGCCATCTAGAGGTGTGAGTGGTTGAGGTGCCTGATGACCTGAGCTGCGGGGTTCAGGAGGCTCTGAGGGTTAGGCGCTGGATCACTGGTGTGGAGCAGTCTGGGAAAGGGACTTCTCCAACATGTGGAGGAGACTTGACTTATGCAGGGAAGCTTCCAGGACTTGGAGGTTTTAATGGTGGGCAGCAAAGGGCTGGAGTCTAGCATCCATTATGGGAGCCAGTAGTCACACGAGCTACTTAAATTATCACTGAAATCAATCAAAAGTAAATAAAATTAAAGTTTCCGTTCCTCAGTCACACTAGCCACATTCCAAGTTCCCAATGGTCATACAAGGCTAGTGGCTACCTTTAGACAGTGCAGAGATATAAATATCTTCATCGAAACAGAGAGTTCTACATAATACTGCTCTGAACAGGGCCACTGGAGGGAGGTGGCCTCTTGGTTCACCTTGTAGGTGTCCCTGTGAAAACAGATGCGTCTGTGCAGCCCTGTGTTGATGTCACACTCAGCTCCTCCTCTTTCTGGCTTCTGAGTATAGGATGGGACAGGCTGCCCACTGTCAGTCCTGTCACAGTGGCATGCTACCAGGGAAGTCAGAGAAACCCACCACACATTACACATGAACAGCAAATCCAGCACCAGAATTGGGGTCCTCTAGGGCCTGGGGTTGCTTCCTCAGTCTTTGGGGTTTACCCATTGTCTGGTCAGTCCAGCAGGGCCCTACTGACAGGTGCCTAGTGGGAGACCCAGTGATGGAGGCAGGTGCAAGACATACTTCTGCAGGCCTGAGGGGGAACGATTCCTGAAATTCTGCTCTGATTTTCCTATAAGAGCAGATTGGGGCTGAGCGATAGGTTTTTACCACTTGTCTCTGGCTGTATTTGACAGGGAATATCTGCCTTCTTAAGCCTTGCTTTTTAAAAATTATTCTATAAATATGTGTTTCTAGCAAACACATTTCAAACAGTATAGAAGCAGGGAAGGTGAAAATTGAGTCTTCCTGCTTCATCCTAATCACCACCCACTTAATTACCAGGGACTCCAGATTAACACTGCTGGTCACATGGGCACCTGTGAACAGGCAATGCTGTGCACACTGTTCTCACTGCTTAGCAGTGTATTGGTGACATCTTTCCGTATTGTACCTGCAAAGCTGCCTCATTCAGCTGCATAATATTCCTAGCATGAATGTACTGTCATTTACTTAAATAACATTTAAGTAGTCTGCTGTTTTCTGCAGCTAAAATTAATACTGCAATGATATATACACATTGTTTGAGTGTCTTGATAAAGTCCTAGGTATGTCATTGCTAAGTCAAAAGTGGGTCCATTTTCAATTTAGGTAGACAGTGCTGTGTTGCTCCCCCAAAACATTTCACAGCTCATGATGAGAGGCCCTGATTCAGTTGTTTTCTGACTTAGTCACTGCTCATGTAGGTCTGCTGCGCTACCATGGGAGTGATTAGAAAGTTGGGGGAGGGTGCCCATCATAATCCCAGGCATGAAAGAAGGAAAAAATACTTGCTTATATAATGAAAGGCACAGGTTCTTTTCTGAATGTTTGGAGGAGAAGGAACGGATAGAGTCACAGAGTGGATGTCCCGAGAAACGAAGCTTCCTGGTGCTGGGCTGCTGTTACCTGAGGCACCTCACTGGTTGATTCTTCAACAGGGAACTCATTCTATTACGAGAGCCAGGTTTCTTGCACAGGAAGCTTGTGTATGTGGTGGTGATAGTTTTCGTAAAATCTATTTTAGCCTCACACTTAGTCTTTGTTTGGCCTCCCGCCTTGAGTCCTGAGCTGCACTGATCATGTACTAATTGGCATCTTGGTGTTACATCATTAGGAGAGCTGTCCTGTCCCAGCACTTGGAGTGAGTTTGGGTCAAACAGTGTGGACTTGTGCCCTGATAAACCAGAGATCTAGACTTAGGAAGTAACAGCTTGTACATTCTGCAGACCCCACAGTGAGCCTGGGCTCCAAACAGTTTTTAACTGGAGCCTGGTTCACTCGAGGTTGCTGCTGGGTAAGGCTGAGACTGGGTGACAGGTGCCTCCTCTTTAACTCTTGCCACCGCCTTGCTCAGGAGGACATGGGGATGCAGGGCCCTTGCTGTACCCTTGGGTAGGCTATAGCTCTGCAACTGCCAGGATGCAGGAGACCTACCCACAGCCATGGGGAGAACTCAGGCCATCAACTCACAGATCTGGACCCCCCACACCCTGGCAGCACAGCTTGTGGACAAAACAGCACTGTGGAACATGGAAGAAACAAAACATGGTGGAATATTGCTGAAAATGACTCAGTTCCTGGAGTTACAATAGGCCTTCATGATACAAGGTGGCCAATACTTCAAAGCACACTGCTGACATGGGGCTCTGGAGCGGCTCTCCACACAGAGAGGCCTGCAGCAACACACCCAACTTCCCTCAGTCTTATCCCTACATTCATGTTTGCATATGGGGACACCCAGAGTGATGGTGAAGAGAAAGGCATATGGCTTCACTCAGCTGCCCTAGGGCCTCTGTCCCTTACAAATGGAACTGCAGAGCCGCTGGAAGCCGGGTCTTGCCCAGCCTGCCTGTACCATCTGGCAGTGGCTTGGGCCCCTACCCTCCACCCCAACCCCGCTATTAGCAGGAAGATGGCAGCCACAAAGAAGTCAAAAAAATGTCTCTGGAGCTTATTGGCTATAAAGAACAGAAATACATTTGTGCTAGAGAATAAGTAGACTGTGATAGAACCCAGATAAGACAAATCCAAATGGGTTGCCAGGCCAATGCCGGCCTGGAACCGACATATATGCACACATACACGCATGCTGGCCTGCCAGCTGCCAGCTATGAAAGACCCAAATCAGACACACAGCAGCACAGACCACAGAAAAGTACAGTACGCAATTCAAAGGGAATAGTCACTTGTGAACACATCCTTGCCTAGTTTGGTTTGACAATGGTTGTGTGAGTCTGACCATTGCACTAAAGGACACAATGAAAGGACATGATTCTCCACTTCAGTTGGCACCCACACAGCCTGGCACAGATACTACCTCCATGTCACCTATGCCTGACACCCTCACAGTCCAGGCCTGCCTCCCTTCCCTGCATTCCAAGTGTGACCCCCTTTGCAATGAACTGAAGGTATTTTCCTGCCCCCATCACAGAGATTGTGGCAGCAGAAGCTGCATTCTGAACGTCCAAAGCCAGAATCCTGAATGTTCCTTCTTATAGATATAGATCTCAGTGATAGGCTCTTCACCTGGGACCCGGGAACTTTAGGAGGTAAAGGTTTCCTGTGGATAAACCTATAGCCTGATTTGACAGAAAAGAAATACACTGAACACATGTGCTTGTCAACTGGGATCTCAAGTCCTGCTACCCAATCATGTGCATTTGCTAACAACTCCTACCAGGTGCATAAACACCTCCACTGTCCATCTGAGCTGATGCTCTTTGACAATCAGAGGATTTGGACCACATGGGTCCACTTATTAAAAAAAAGAGGGAGGGAGAGAGAGAGAGAGAGAGAGAGAGACTGGTGAATGGGTCCCTGTGGCTGGAGCTCTGAACTTGGTCACCCAGCCTGTGCTCCCTTAGCAACAGTCCTGGGTTGTTAAAAATGGCCCTCACCCACCCTCTCTGGTCTGTCTTCTGTAGTTCCTCCCGGGTCCTTCTCTGCAAGTCACCCCAGAACCACTGACGTGACTCCACACGCAGAGGCCTGATGTGCTGAGCTGCGTCTAGGAGCTCAGCACATAAGAGCAAGGGTTCACCAGCTCTTGTCCACCAGGTGTCTTTCTGGGTTATCTTAATATCCAGAATTAAGGAAGTGTCATTATTGCTTTATTTTATGGAATGATGAATAAATTAAGACAATATATCAAGACCAGATTTTATGCCCCTAAAATAACTTCAAAAGGTCATCAAATAAGAGTTTTAGTAGGAAACTTTCTACTTTAACAGCTCATTAGACTTCTTGCTAATGAAGTCTTCATGCTTCCAAGTAGGCATTTCTGGCCCCACAGGGTGCTGGCAGAGCCATGAGACCCAGTGCCTTCTTCAGGGTTGCTTTTTGACTTTTAAAGGATAAAATATTATGACATTGAAAGAAAAAAACCAAAAAACAAGGAGAGCTCTCACTGTGGTGTACTCCTGAAGTTGTTTTTTTAGACTTAATATCTAAAATGTCACTTACTTAACATCTCTGTCTTCCATTATTACTGGTACCCTACCTCTTCAATTAAAAGTCACAGTGACCATGTCTGTGCACCCTGCCATGGAATCTTCACATCACCACTGTTAGTGGCTGCACCGCGCCTGGTGGAGGCAGAAGGCACCGAAGACCTCAGGGTGGTCTGAGGGACCACTGTGGGCTGCCATAGTTTGTACTGTTTCCTCACAGGAGAGCCCCAGAAGTAGAAGAAAAACTAAACTGCCTTTCAAAAGAGTCCATTTATAACACCAGCATTTTAACCATATCCACATTTTATGATCACAGTAGTAGCTTTTTCTAATGTTTCTTATTTGTTTTAATGTGAATTTTTAAAACTGGTTGTTGGTTAAATGAAAATGTCTCCCGGGTCCTTACTAACCTTAAGTATGGACCTGGGATATCCTAAGAGCTGGTTAGAAAAGCTTCCAAAGCTGCTAGGAAGACAGGCTTTTAGCAATGAAAAAGCTGTTCTGGATCTCAAGGGTTCCTTTAAAAAATGTAATTTCCAGTGTTAAGAATAGTACCTTGGAAATGTATAGAAAAACAGTTGGCTATTTTCAGTCAAGGAAATTCTTATCCTGTAATTATCCCAAATGCTGGTGACAATAGGGAGTAATTAGAATTCTCAAATACTATGCAAAAAAGGTGCGGAGCAGAACATAAAGGAGCAAGATACTGGCAGAGATCATCCCCAGGGAGGCTGGAGTCCAGTGAGAAGGGTCGGGGAGCAGTTTGTTTCTTTCTCCTCCACATCTCTGGCAGTCAGTGGGCCCCCGAGCTGCTAGAGACCTCCTCTATCCTCACGAACACAAAAGCTGCTGTTGCCAGTGACCTGGGAGCTTCTTGAGAACAAAGCATCAGGCTGCCAGCACCCTTGGAGTCACTTCACATCACTGCAGACCTGAGATAAGGTGCCATACTGGTTCTCACTCTCTGTGTCCCTCTGACCTCCCCAGGGGGACTTAGGCCCCTCAATGTTCATCTCACTCATTCCCACACACATATTTCCAAACTCTGGCCCAAACTGTGGTAGCCACATGGGGATAGCCGGGGATCTGTGTGAGCCCGGAACCTGATAATCTGGGTAGGCTGCCTTCAGGTGACCGAGTCAGCCAGAGAGCAAGGTTCTTTCCATTCAGACCCTTTCCTCCCCTGCCCTGTTTGAGACTGCTGAGATGACTGAGCCAGGGCTCCCAGGTCCTGCTTTTCCTCTCCCTTGGTGTACCCCCATACAGGGGCTTCCAGAGAAGGAAAGGTTCAGACCTTTCCAGACTTTCTCTCCCTTCCCTCTCTCCCACCTGTAGTTGTCTAGAGAGACAATTAAGCCACTGTACCCTCTTTTACCCACATGAGCCCAAAAGCTGCTGCTGCAAGTGAACTGGGAGCTTCTTGATCACAAAGCACCAGGCTGCCAGCGCCCTTGGGGTCACTTCTCATCACAGCAGACCAAGCTGAGGCTTCCAGAGAGTGGGGCTCAGACCTCTCCTCCAGGGTCCTGCAGTGGATGGAGGGGTGCTCAGATTGTGAGCTACCAGCCTGCTGGCCCTCCCTGGTGCTGCTCACCCACAACTCAATCAGAGTGGGGCAGGTCCTGAGGTGGAGGTAATCAAACCTGTGTGGGCACCCTACAGGCAATTTAGGACCAGTGTGCTTCTCTCTGACATGGTCAGTGTTTGCCCACCCTGGCACCCATGCCTAGAAGCTGGGAACAGACTTTTGACCCTTGCTGAAACAGATACTTTGCCACCTTCAGTGGAGCCTGAAGGCAAGCTCCTCCAGCGCAGCCCCACCCAGACATATTCACCTCCCCAATCAGAGAATAAGAACTCATCTGAAGATCTAGGGCCCCAGCTACCACATAGAGCAATCAAAAGCTTCTCTTGAAAGACAAGTTGCAGGACCCAGGACCCCAAAACAATATTGCAGCTCATTCCTTCTGGCAAAGTACTACCTTCTGACAAGGGAGGGCAATATACATATCCTTTACAACATTTACTCACTCAATTATACAGGGTTTGAGTCTCATCTACAAGTACCACCCACTCTATCAGAGATTAAACTGGGCATGTCATCATCTGAACAAAAGAAAATCCAAAAATAAGAAGCAAAAGCTACTCCAAATGAGAAGGATCAGTGAAAGAGCTCTGGATACAAGAAAAATCAGAGTGAAAGGACATCACCACAAGAAAACAATAAGACAATTAAGTTCACGAACTCATCCTAGAAGAAGTGCTACATAACTCACAGTTGAATATCACTATGGTCATCAGATGGCCAAAGGGAGTACTTGGACAGTGCCGATGGTGTTATTCGACAATGAGATACATAGCACTTTTTCTAGGAGGAGTTCACAAACATAAATGTCCAACCTCATATGTACCAATGGAAACCAACCAAAATGAGAACACTGAAATGACTGATACATAATTTTGAATACAGATTGTAAGGAAGCTCAATAAAATACAAGAGAAAAAAGAATCCTATTACAAGGAAACAATGCAGGAAATAAATGAAAAATTCACTAAGGAAATAAAATTACTAACAACAAAAATTGGCCAGATGTGGTGACTCATGCCTGCAAATCCTAGAAGTCTGGGAAACCAAGGCAGGAGGATCACTTGAGGTCAAAAGTTTGAGACCAGCCTGAGAAGAGCAAGACTCCATCTCTAGTTAAAAAAAAAATTAAAAACAAAAAACTGAAAAATTAGGTGGGAGTGACAATGTATGCCACATGCCTGTAGTCCCAGGTACTTAAGAGGCTGAGGCAGGAGGATTGCTTGAGCCCAGAATTATGAGGTTTCAAGTGAGCTATGATGACATTACTGCACTCTAGTCTGGGCAACACTCTGCCCAGAGCTCAGAAATCAAATGTGCCTACAGGCATCATTCACACCAAACAAACATCTTATTTGACTGCCTACAGATGCTGTTCAAAGTCAAAAGGTAAAAAAAAAAAAAAATCAAGGAGAGCTTGACTGACTGAAATGAAAAATTCATTCAAGGAAATAAAAAACCCTAGCCTTAAAAATAGGGTAGAGCAGGCAGAAAAAGTTATCTCAGAGCTAGAAGACAGCACATTTGAATTAAATAAGTCAGTTGGTAAAGTTTCTGTGTGTCTGTTTTATATCCCACCCACCAAACGTTCAATAAAAGTCCTTTTTGTAAAAAAAAAAAAAAAAAAAGTCAAGAGAAAGAACAGAGAAGAGGAACTAACGAAGCCTAATGGGATTGAGTAAAGAGACCTAACATAAGAATCACAGAAATTCCCAAGGATAAAGAAGAAAATACACAAGGGCTGGAAAATCTATTTGAGGGAATCCTTCAGGAAAATTTCCCAGGTCTTGCTAGAAATCTGAACATTTGGGTACTAGAAGTGCTCAATGGACTCCTGGGAGATTCATCACCAAGAGGCAATCACTGTCCAAAGTAAAAGAACTCCTACAAACTGTAAAGCGAAAACATCAGGTAACTTAAAGGGAAACTCAGACTAACTGTGTCCTTCTAAGCCAGAAGGGACTGGGGCCCCATTCTCAGTCTTCTCAAAACAGAACAATGACCAGCCTAGAATTCCCTATCCTGTAAAACAAAGTTTCTCATATGTAAGAGAAAAATAAAAATTTTCTCAGACAAACAAAGGCTGAGGGAATTTGTCAAGACCAGACTTCTTGCTGGAAGTATTCAAATTATACACTGATTATCACAGTTGACATCCACTGGTGTAAACCCATCCAAACACTGTGGCTCAGAGCCCAGATACCACAATGGCACAAGAGGTAAAACAAAGCAGTGAAGTCCTACTCACCAGTTCTCTCAATAAATGTGAATGGATTGAATTCTTCTCTCAAGAACACAGGCTGGTTGAATGGATAAAAAAATACAAGGCAAGTATCTGCTGTCTCTAGGAAACATATCTAACCCAGAAGGACTGAATGAGTCCTTCTCTGACTCAAGGTAAAGGAATGGAAAACAATATTCCACATAAATGAAAACCAAAAGAAAACTGGTGTAGTCATGATAGATCAGATAACACAGACTTCAAAGCAACAAAAACAAAGAAAGACAAAGATGGTCATAAACATAATGGTAAAGAGAATAATTCAACAAGAGGACATGACAATAATAAACATTCATGCACTTAACAAAGGTGTACTCAGATTCATAAAGCAAACTCTACTAGATCTAAACAAAGTGATATACAGCAATGCAATACTGCAATAGCTGGGGATTTAAACACCACACTGACAGAACTGGACAAATCCTCCAAGCAGAAAATAAAGAAACATGGGACTTTAACACGACTCCAGAGCAGTGATTTTCAACCAGTGTGCCATGAAAAGTTTTAAAGATCACTAATTTATTTTCAAAGAAGGTCATAGAACAGTAAGTATATTCTTTTTTTTTTTTTGGTCAATGTAAGTGTGCTACACAAGTTTAACTACACGTGAGATAAAAAAAGGTTGAAAAACACTGCTCTAGAGCAAATGGGCTTAACAGACATTTATAGAACATTCTACCCCCAAACTTCTGAATATACATTCTTTTTGTCAGCACATGGAACATTCTCCAAGGTTGGTCATATTTTAGGCCACAAAACAGGTCTTAACAAATTCAAAAAAAAAGAAATTATACCATGTATCTTCTCTGATCAAAGTGGAATAAAATTAGAAACCAACTCCAACAAAACTCCTCAATTTTACACAAATAGAAATTAAACCACCTACTGCTAAATAATCATTAGGTCAAGGAAGAAATTGAAATGAAAATCTTAAGATTCTTCAATCTAAATTACAAAAAGAAGACAAATTATCAAAATCTGTGTGATCCAGCAAAAGCAGTTCTGAGAGGAAAAGTCATAGCCTTAAATGCTTACATCAAAAATACAGAAAGATCACAAATAAACAATCTAATGATTTATTCCAAGGAATTAGAAAAGAAAGAGCAAACCAATCCCAAACCCAGCAAAAGGAGAAAAAAATAACTAAGGTCACAAGAGAACTAAATGAAATCGGTAACAAAAAATTATACATACAACTAATGAAATAAAAAGTTGGTTCTTTGAAAAGATAAACAAAATAGACCTCTTGCTAGATTAACCAAAACCAGAAAAGAAACAACCCTAATAAGCTCACTCAGAAATGAAAAAGAAGATACTGATTCTACAAAAATACAAAACATCATCTCTTAATAATATAAAAACCTCTATGCAAATAACTGGAAAAAACTAAAGAAATGGATGCCTTCTTGGAAACATACAACCTGCTAGGCACAACCAGGAAGAAACAGAACTCTTAAACAGACCAATAATATCAGGAAACAAAATTGAGGCAGCAATAAAAAAACTTCCAATGAAAAAAGTCCTGGAACAGATGGCGTCATAGCCAAATTTTACTAGACCTACGAAGAGGAATTTGTACCTATACTGCAGAAATTATTTCATAACATTGAGAAGGAAGGAATCCTTCCCAACTTGTTCTACGAAGCCTGTAACATCTTTTTTTTTTTTTTTTTTTTGAGACAGAGTCTTACCTAGCCACCCTCAGTAGAGCGCTGTTGTGTCACAGCTCACAGCAACCTCAAACTGCTGGGCACAAGTGATCCTCTAGCCTCTGACTTCCACTTACCTGAGACTACAGATGCCCACCACAGCATCTGGCTATTTTTAAAAACAGGGTTTTGCTCTAGCTGAGGCTGGCCTTGAACTCCTGAGTTCAGGCCATCTAGCCCCCTAAGCTTTCCAGAGTGCTAGGATTATAGGTGTGAGCCACCACGCCTGGCCCTATCACTATCATCTTGATACCAAAGCCAGGAAAGGACACAACAAAAAAGAAAACTACAGACGAATATCCCTTATGAGTACAGATGCAAAAATTCTTGGATAAAATTCTAGCAAACCGAATTCATCAAATTCTAGCAAACCAAAATTCATCAGCACATCAAAAAATTAAACCACCACAACCAAGTGCCCTCCCTTCATTCCAGGGAAGCAAGGATGGTTCAACATTTGCAAATCTATTACTGTGATTCACCACATAAACAGAAGCAAAAAACAAAGACCGTATGATCGATCATCTCAGTGAATACAGAGAAAGAATTTGACAAAATTCAGCACCCTTTTATGATAAGAATGCTTAACAAAATAGGCATAGACAGGGTATCAGTTCCTTAAATTGATAGAAGCCATATACAGCAAACCCACAACCAACATCACATTAAACAGACAAAAACTGAAAGCATTCTAGCTTAGAAGAACCAGATAAGGATGTCGACTATCACTTCTACTATTTAACATAGTGCTGAAGTCCTAGCCAGAGCAGTCAAACATGAGAAAGGTATCAAGGGTATGCAAATGGGGACAGAAGAGGTCCAACTACTGCTATTTGCTGACAACATAATCTTATGCCTAGAAAACCCCAAGGATTTAGCCAAGAGGCTCCTGGAATTGACAAATGAATACAGCAACGTCTCAGGATATAAAATCAACATATACAAATTAGTAGCTTTCATATACCAACAACAGTCAAGCTCAGAGTCAAATCAAATACTCTTCATAGTACCATCAAAGAAAATAAAATACCTTAGAATATATTTAACAAAGAAGGTGGAAGAACTCTATAGAGAGAACTATGAGACACTGAAAAGAAATAGTAGAGGATGCTAACAGATGGAAAAACATATCATGTTCACAGATTGGTGGCATCATTGAAATGTCTATATTAAGGCTTAGCACCTATAGCTCAGCAGCTAGGGTGCCAGTCACATACACCTGGGCTGGGGGGTTAGAACGCAGCCCAGACCTGCCAGAACAACAATAAAAATAGCGGGGGGTTGTGGCCCGTGCCTGTAGTCCCAGCTACTTGGGAGGGTGAGGCAAGAGAATCGCTTAAGCCCAAGAGGTGGAGGTTGCTGTGAGCTGTGATACCACAGCGCCCTACAGAGGGCGACAGGGTGAGACTCTGTCTTTAAAAAAAAAAGTTTATATTACTCAAAGTGATTTACACATTCAATGCAATCCCCATTAAAATACCAATGTCATACTTTGCAGATCTTAAAAAGTAGTTCTACGTTTCATATGCAATCAGAAAAGACCCCAAATAATGGAACCTTACATAGTAAGAGTAAATTGGGTAAATTGGGAGACATCACTTTACCAGACTTTAAGCTGTACTATAAGCATATAGTGGTAACTAAAAACCCCAGGGTATTGGCACAAAAATAGACATAGACCAATGGACCAAAACAGAAAATCCAGACATAAAACTATCCTCACACTGCTATCTGATCTTTGACAAAGTAGACAATAACATACACTGGGCTCGGCACCTGTACCTCAAGCGGCTAAGGCGCCAGCCACATACACCAGAGCTGGCAGGTTTGAATCCAGCCTGGGCCTGCCAAACAACAATGACAACTACAACCAAAAAATAGCCAGGCACTGTGGTGGGTGCCTATAGTCCCAGCTACTTGGGAGGTTGAGGCAAGTGAATCACTTAAGCCCAGGAGTTGGAGGTTGCTATGAGCTGTGACGGCACAACCCTCTACCAGTGACAACTTGAGGCTCTGTCTCAAAAAAAGAAAAAAATACACTGGGGAAAAAAAATCCCTATTCAATAATTGGTGCTGGGAATATTGATTAGCCACATGCAAAAGACTGAAGCAGGATCCACACCTCTCACCACATGAAAACATTAATTCACAATGGTTAATAGACTTTAACACATGAAATAATGAGAATTCTAGAGGAAGATGTTGGAAAAACTCTTACAAACATCACCTGGGCAAAGACTTTATGAAGACAGCAACAACAAAAGCTAAAAAATGGGACCTGATTAAATTAAAAAGCTTCTGCACAGCCAAGGAACAATCAATAGAGCAAACAGATAACCTACAGAATGGGAGAAAACTTCAGTGTGCTGTACATCCTGTGAAGAAATGATAACCAGAATCTAGAAAGAATTCAAGCAAATCGGCAAGAAAAAAAAAAAATCAAACCACCCTGTAACAAAGTAGGCAAAAGACACGAACAGAAGCTTTTCAAAAGAAGACAAATGGCCAATAAACATATGAAAAAATGTTCACTATCTCTAATCTTTAGGGAAATGAAAATCAAAACCACAATCAAGTATCACCTAACTCCAGTGAGGATGGCTTTTATCAGAAAATCCCCAAAACAACAGATGCTAGTGTGGATGTGAAGAGAAAGGAAAAGGAATTCTTATACACTGTTGGTTGGAATGTAAACTAATACAACTTCTATGGAAAGTAGTATGCAGTTATCTCAAAGAACTAAAAGTAGACCTACCATTCGGTTCAGCAATTTCACTACTAGAAATTTACTTAAAGGAAAAAAAAGTCATTTCATCAAAAAAACACGTGCACTTGTATGTTTTTTGTAGCACAATTCACAATCACAAAGTTGTGGAACCAACCCAAGTGCCTAGCAATCCCCAAGTAGATTACTAAAATGTGGTATATATACACCATGGAGTACTACTCAGCCATAAAAAAATACCAATCCCTTTTGTACATGTAACAACCTGAATGGACCTGTAGACTATTCTTCTAAGGGAAATTTCACAAGGATGGAAAAACACACAGGAAGTCACTATTAAATCTGAACTAATGAAGCAATACCCATGTGTACACTTGGTAGTAAAAGTCAATATAAAGCATGCAGGTGGGGAGGGGGCAATGGGGGGATTAAATTAACACCTAATGGATACAATGCACACTATCAGCATGAGGGGCATACATAGAACTTCAACTCAAACTGTTCAAAAACAATTCATGTAACATTCAAAACATTTATACCCCCATAATATTCTGAAATTAAAAAAAAAAAAAAAAAAAGGAACACAGAACCTCAGGCCTTAGGTCAAACTCCGAGTCAGAATCTTTATCTTAACAAGCTCCCTGGGCAACCTGTCTACACACTAAAGTTTGAGAACTGTAAGAGAGGAAAACTCCAGGATCTTCTCAGAGTCTGGGGATAGGGAGTGACCTGCATTCCCGAGGCAGGATCCTGAAGACGCCTTTACACACCAACCAGTGAAAACCAGGTTGAGATTACTCAGTGCTAATTCTGGAAAAGGAAAAATAAAGCTCAGTGAAGCACTTCCCCCGAGTTTCCAGACTCTTGGGCACTCTGAAGAGTACCGAAATTCACCTTCCAGGGTCATACTGTGAGCACATGCTGCCCCCCACCTCTGCTTTCTGTTTTGGTCTGCCAGCCCCACAGGGCTGACTATGTAGGGGCACCGTCCTAGTGATTTCCTCTCATGGCAACCTTGAAGTGACCGTCTTCCATCATCTGTGCTGATCAATATTAATTTATTTTAAAACTAAATCTATTTCATCCAAACTTTAAATTTGTATACAGAAGGGCCTGGAGGTTTGGGGGGGTCTAAGTAGACTTTTCCAAATCATGAACCACCAAACATTTTTCTTTCCGTACTGAAATACAGTGTTTGGCTCATTTAAGTTCTTAGGTGTGACATGATTTCAGGGCCTGTCATTACAAAATTAGGAATATGATCATACAACAGACAGAACGGGCCTTCAAAAAGCCACTTAAAAAATCTGTTCAAGACCTGGTGCAATGGCTCACACCTATAATCCTAACACTCTGAGAGGAGGCTGAGGCAGGAGGATTGCTTGAGCTCAGGAGTTCCAGACCAGCCTGAGCAAGGGCAGACCCCATTTCTGGTAAAAATAGACAAAAAAAAAAAAAAAAATTAGCCAGGTGTCATGGCAGATGCCTATGGTCCCAGCTACTCAAGAAGTTGGTACAGGAGGATGGCTTCAGGAGTCTGAAGTTGCTGTGAGCTAGGCTGATGCCAGGGGAGCTGAAATTTTCTTTTTATTACCTAAATCAACTTGCTGTTATGCAAGTTCACAGAGGTCACACACAGGTCTCATTCCTAACAATGCTCTTTATTATCTGAAAATTAGGACAAGTTTGCCTTTTTTACATATTATATTCTCATCACGTTTCTGTTTAACATCTTATTTCACATGTGTAAAAACTATATGAGGTAAGAACAACCATAGGACACAGGAAGCTCTGGATATGCCTGATGTGCAGAACCAGAGAGCAGCCAGCTGTCAGCTCCCTTCCTAGTTTTGGCTCAAGGGAACATCATGTTAAAGAAAACCTAGCCCACTGTCCTCATCCTCTGGAAGTAGGGCTGAGGCTGAGTGTCTGGGTTTCCAAAAGCCTTTCAAAGCCACCTGACCTGCTAGGGGACAGCCAGGCTGGTCCCGGAGTCCCAGCAGGAACCCACAGCTGCTCAATGGGCTGGAGCCCCAGTGTGAGGTGAGGCAGGGTGCTGCTGCCTGAGCAAATGTCCTATCAACAGGAAGAGCAGAAGATCTGAGAAAAGGCAATGCAGCCAGAGTGGCCAAACAGGGAGACCTAGCAAAAGCACAGGGCCCTGTGTGACCCAGCACATGTCCAAGCATTTCTGACCCTGTAAGATACCTTTGCCAAGATAGATGCAATTAATTTCCATCAGATAAAAACTGTTCAAAGTCTCAAAAAAAAGAAACAAAGAAAAGGAAAGAGAAAAGGTTAAGTGAAATCAAATGAGTATGAACATGAAAGAGAACTCTGTAGTAATATGCACTAAAAAGATAAAAGTTGACCAATGCCCTACACTATCTAATATCTACTTAATGTAGTGTATATGTTTATGCTCCACAATCCTTCATTAAATGACTGGGGCAGAGAAGAGGGCAAAGTGAGGAGAGGAATGAAATTTTTCTTAAAAAAACTGTTCTACCATTCTCCACTCAATGAGCATGGATGAAGGAATAAAGCTACCCCAAAGCATTTGGGTGAGGAGGAACACAGCACAGGCTGACAGAACCCAGCCAGCCAGTTAAGAAAGACCTGCCAGGACATGAAAGTATTCTAGACTCTGTGGTAGACGGAATTCCTATTCCCAATTTCCCACCTATCCTTTCCCACATTACCTTGCAGGCTTTCCCCCTGGAGACACAGTGCACTCCTTGCCCCTTGACTCAGGTTCAATCATACGAATCACTCCAGCCAGTGGGATACTAGACTAAATGGACTTGCTTGAAATGAACTTTTGTAACCATGAGAAAAGCCTCTGCCCTGAAAAGCCCCAAAAGGCACACATGTAGAGCAGACCTGAGCTCAGCTTGCAGCAAGGAGTCAACTTGACAACCCAGTTAAAACAGCTTGAAGCACAGCTACCAGCCACATCAACCCAGATCTGCCAACTTCCAGAAAAAGCAAAGAATGACTGCTATTGTGAACTATTAATTTTTTTTTGGAATGTTTGTTACCCAGCCTTATTGTGGCAATAGCTGACTGATACAGGGGCAATCCCAAAGGGAACCCATAAGTAACTTAAAGACAGCTTTTCCCTCTAATCATGAAAAAATCAGTTACTCACCAGGCTCACCTTTTTTCTTTGAACCAGACTTCTTCTTTGCAGGCGCCTCTAGCTTTGGTGCCTCCTGGCTCCGGACCATATCTGTATTTTTGCCCTGAATGGCAGCCGACTCAGTCTTTTTACCCTGATTAGCAGCCACATCCACCTTCTTGCCCTGACTGGGGGACCCTTCTGCCTTTTTGCCTTGACTGGGGACCCCCTCTGCTTTTTTGCCCTGGTTTGTAACTCCCTCTGCCTTTGTGCCCTGATTAGCAATTGCATCTGCCTTTTTGCCCTGGTTGGGGGTCCCCTCTCCTTTTTTGCCCTGGTTCTGGGCCCCCTCTGCCTTTTTGCCCTGATTTTGGGTCCCCTCAGCCTTTTTGCCCTGGTTTTGGGCTCCTTCTACCTTTTTTCCCTGGTTTGGGACTCCCTCACCCTTTTTCCCTTGGTTTGGGGTTCCCTCACCCTTTTTGCCCTGGTTTGGGGTTCCCTCACCCTTTTTCCCCTGGTTTGGGGTTCCCTCTGTCTTTTTCCCCTGATTTTGAGCACCATCTGCTTTTTTCCCCTGGTTCTGGGCCCCATCTGCCTTTCTCCCCTGGTTTGGAGTTCCGTCTGCCTTCTTACCCTGGTTTTGAGCTCCTTCAACATTTTTGCCCTGGTTTGGGGTTCCCTCAGCCTTTTTCCCTTGGTTTGGGGTTCCCTCAGCCTTTTTCCCCTGATTTTGAGCTCCTTCTACCTTTTTGCCCTGGTTTGGGGTTCCCTCTGCCTTTTTACCCTGGTTCTGGACCCCATCTGCCTTTTTTCCCTGATTTTGTATCCCCTCTGCCATTTTCCCTTGGTTTAGGGCTCCCTCTGCCTTTTTACCTTGGTTCTGGACTCCCCCGGCTTTCTTGCCCTGGTTCTGGGCCCCTTCGGCCTTCTTGCCCTGGTTCTGAGTCCCCTCAGCCTTCTTGCCTTGGTTCTGGGCCCCCTCTGTTTTCTTACCCTGGTTCTGGGCCCCTTCCGCCTTCTTGCCCTGGTTCTGGGCCCCGTCAGCCTTCTTGCTTTGGTTCTGGGCCCCTTCTGCCTTCTTGCCCTGGTTCTGGGCCCCCTCGGCCTTCTTGCCCTGGTTCTGGGCCCCCTCGGCCTTCTTGCCCTGGTTCTGGGCCCCTTCTGCCTTCTTGCCCTGGTTCTGGGCCCCCTCGGCCTTCTTGCCCTGGTTCTGGGCCCCCTCTGTTTTCTTACCCTGGTTCTGGGCCCCCTCTGTTTTCTTACCCTGGTTCTGGGCCCCCTCGGCCTTCTTGCCCTGGTTCTGGGCCCCCTCGGCCTTCTTGCCCTGGTTCTGGGCCCCCTCGGCCTTCTTGCCCTGGTTCTGGGGCCCCTCGGCCTTCTTGCCCTGGTTCTGGCCCCCCTCGGCCTTCTTGCCCTGGTTCTGGGCCCCCTCGGCCTTCTTGCCCTGGTTCTGGGCCCCCTCGGCCTTCTTGCTCTGGTTCTGGGCCCCCTCGGGCTTCTTACCCTGATTCTGAGCCCCCTCACCCTTCTTGCCCTGATTCTGAGCCCCCTCTGCTTTTCTGCCCTGAGCAGTGCCAGCAACTGGGGTACTAGCCTTGGCACCCACTGGGGGCACAGCCACCATGGGCACTTCCTTGGGAGCAGTTTCCAAGATGGCAGCCTTTGAAGTGAGAACCTGGATGGAATTCACTACAGAACTGACTGCTGGTTCCACTTTTGCCACTTTTTTCTCCTTCTTCTTTTTGTCCTTAGGGGAGGAGGCTGGTTTCTCTTGGGGCATGGCTGGAACTGTGGCAACAGGGGCAATGACCACAGGGGGCTGAACTGGGGTTGGAGCCACAGCCATGGCAGGTGCCCGCACTGGCTCTCTGAGGAGGATGGTCACGTTGGGCGCCAACTCATGGTCAGGTATCTTCCCATTGGGTTTCTCTTCCTTTTTCTTGGTCTTTCCTTTCTTTTCCACTGTCTTCTCCTTCTTTTTCTTCTCTACTTTGTGGTGGTGAGTTTTCGCCATCTCCTTCCGCTGGTTGGCTAGGGCTTCTTCATATGATGTTTCCTTCATGGAGAAGGTTGACACCAGGAAGATGCCAATGGCAGAAACCACCATGAATCCACCAAAGACCACAACCCCCAAGGTCTGAGTGTCGTAAATGTCCATTCTGGCTTGCTTTCCTTTCACCTGCCAAACACATATATAGATATTACTTTTATAGAAAATGAGGCATTCAACAGTTTCTGTCGCTTACCCCTACCACCAAATGAAGGTTCACAATTTTTTTCTTTCTGATTAATAAATTCAGAAAAGCAACAAACTCAGACCCTCCCTAATGTCACGTTCTTACAGTGCTCTTCTTTAGAAATGAGCCACTTTTATCCAAGATATTAGCAATCCCCTTAGTTCTGGGAAATGATGAAGCAACAGTTGAGAAATGGCAGAGTGCAGGTCTGCACTTAGAGCACACAACACCCAGGAGGCACAGAAGCCAAGATCCCATATCACGAGGCTGCCACCACAGGGGAACCTGGGCACAGGCACAGGCCAGAAGTGAGATGATGGTGAGTGGTAGAGACTGGCAAAAATGCCTCACCCAGAATGAAGGAACAGGCACCACCTAGCCAAAGCTGACCGCACAGAATAAAGAGAATTTTTGATTTTTCGTGTTAGACTAGACATCTTTTCTTTTTCTTCTTTCAGCACAAAATTGAATGACTTCAACAATGTCAAGTAAGCCAACCCAAACATGATTACAGGCTTTTGGTCACATGCAGGTTGGCAAGCAGGCCCCCAACTCCTTGCCCCTACTCTGCCTCCCTTCTCCAACTACCCATAAACATCTTACCCAAGGTTAAAGATAAAAACTATGAGTTACAATCCCAAAAGGCCATCAAGAATTCAGTGAGGGAAAATGACCTTAGCGTCATAGCGATGACGCCTGAGGAGTTATGAAGCCTTCAATTTGCATCTTGGGCAAAAGAGGTAATAATTCTTAGGAGGCCCAGCAGACTCCTATGTGTCTGTAATTTCATATCTAAAGGCTGCACAGAGGGAGCGTAGGGCAATGTCGTCAGGGCTGTTGCCAGACCATACACCCCCCAACCAAGAGAAGCCATACCACTCTTACTGCTTATGGACCGAAGTTCAGTCCAAAGAGTCAGAAGCAACTAGGTCCACACCCTCCTGGCCGACAACCCAGGCTAAGTTCTGCTTCACTAAGGAACTCTAAGAGGTCCATCTGTATTTGGATACACTCAAGTTTGGTTTTCTTTTATAACTGAGATTTTATTAGTTGTGTTGAGGAGCAGTACAGACATTCCAATTTTGTACAGAATTCTTTAATATATGTTCCAAAAAAATCTAAAAAGCCATTTATTATAATTTTTTTTTGAGACCTGATTCTCACTCTCTCATCCTGGGAAGAGTACTGTGGCATCATACCTCACAGTAACCTCCAACTCCTGGGTTTAAGCAATCCTCCTCCCTCAGCCTCCTGAATAGTTTGAGCTACAGAAGTATGCCACAACTCCTGGCTAACTTTCCTATTTTTAGTAGAGACAGGGTCTCGCTCTTGCTCAGGCTGGCCTTGAACTCCTGAGCTCAAACAATCCTCCTGCCTTGGCCTCCCAGAGTGCTAGGATTACGGGCGAGAGCCAGTACATCTGGCGCATTTATTATAATTCTTTTTTTATCTGTTTTGAGACAGAGTCTTATTTATGTCTCCCTCGGTAAAGTGCTGTAGCATCACAGCTCACAGCAACCTCCAACTCTTGGGCTTAAATGATTCTCTTGCCTCAGCCTCCCAAGTAGCTAGGACTATAGGCGCCCACCACAAACCCCAGCTATTTTTTGTTGCAGTTGTCATTGTTGTTTAGTTGGCCTAGGCTGGTTTCAAAACTGTCAGCCTCAGTGTATGTGGCTGGTGTGTAACCACCGGGTTACAGGCACCGAGCCAATTGTAATTCTTTTTAAAACAATTACAGTGACTTTCCAGCTTAAAATGTGAGGGCAAATTTTCCCTAAGAGGATATCAAATACCAATACAGTCAAATGTTGATAACCTATTACATAAGTCCCACCAATTCACAATTTATTACCATATATACTATACAAATTTTCAATCTTTTATAGCACATTAACAAAGTTATTAGGAAAACAGGACTACCATGACCAAAGATGTTACAGAGTGTACGCAAATCTGATGGGAGATCCATGATCAAGGAGTGGTTTTCTTCAGGAAATAATTCTACTAAAAAACAACCTGGGAAAAGAGTAATTCAAGGACTGAGACTCTATGTTGTCATTCAGGGCACTAATACAATCCTTGTATTACAGGATGTAAAAACCAGCCCCCAATTTATGGAATGTTGAGCTGACACCCAAGTCTCCATAATTCAATATCTCAGTATCTGATTTTACCAAAAAATAACAACCAGTGAATGGTTTTACTTGTCAAAAGCATTTACATTTTAAAATATGCAATAAAGTGGGATTCCCTCCTCCTAAAAATATTTCTATAGGCTCAGAGCCCATTGCACAGTGGTTACGGCGCCAGCCACATATACCGAGGGTGGTAGGTTCAAACCCAGCCCGAGCCAGCTAAACAACTGCAACCAAAAAATAGCCAAGCATTGTGGTGGGCACCTATAGTCCCAGCTACTTGGGAGGCTGAGGCAAGAGAATCACTTAAACCCAAGCCAGAGGTTGCTATGAGCTGTGACACCATGGCACTCTACTGAGGGCAACATAGTAAGATTCTGTCTCAAAAAAATAAATAAATCAATAAAAAAATATAAATAAAAATGTTTCTACAGCTACTAAAAATCTTGCTTGTACAAAATAGTTGATAAAGTTCCTCTGGATCATCCAAGAAGGGAGCCAGGACACTGAGAAGATATGGCTTGTGGTACTAATCAGACTGGCTTCTTTCTCTGGTTTCATCAGCAGCTGGACTCTCCTGTTTTAGCTTCCCCATTTTCTGCAGGTGAACCTTTGCTTTCTTGGTTAGCCACTTCAGCCTGCTTTCCCTTTACAGCCCCTCTCCATTTTCATTGCACTTTTTTTTTTTTTTTTTTTTTTTTGAGACAGAGTCTCACTTTGTCGCCCTGGGTAGAGGGCCATAGCATCATAGCTCACAGCAAACCTCAAACTCTTGGACTTAAACGATTCTCTTGCCTCAACCTCCCAAGTAGACAGGACTACAGGCGCCCGCCATAACACTCGGCTTTTTGTTGCAGTTATCACTGTTGTTTAGCTCGCCTGGGCTGGGTTTAAACGCGACAGCCTCAGTGTAGCACAGCACCCACTGTGCGATGGGTGCTGAGCCCGTTGCAGTTTTTTGTCTGATGATTTATCCTTGGCTGCTTCCTGTTTTGGTGTCATTTCCACTTTTGCAGGAGCAGATTTCGCTGACAACCTCGCCAACCTCCTTCACTCCTCCTTGGGCTCTTCCTTCACTGAGCCTTCCCAGAGCTGACCTTCCCCTTGGGCATTCTGGCAGAGGGGAGGGTACATGCCGGGGGCTTGCAGGCCAGGGCCTAGCCTTTGTGAAATTGGGCTGCTTGGGCACTGCCACTCCTCCCGCCCACCGAGCGGCAGTGACAGTGGGAGAACCGCACACTTAACTTTTAACTAATGTTGATGCTCATCAATTCTCAGTCCCCTGAACTGGAGACAGTGAGAAACAGGGTCCCCTGTGGAGGATCACTGAAGGAAGCAGACATGAGTGTAAGAAGGTGTGTGCAAGAGGAGGAGGCAGGGGTAGAGAAGAGGAAGAGAAGAAGAGGTCAGGCTTTGCCCAGCATTGCCCTCCAAAGTCTTCTGACACTGTGGCAGGCTGGGTCCAAGCACGTTGGTGGCTCAGAAGCTGAGATTTCTCTTCTTCTAGAAGTTGAGATTCCCACTCCTCTTGAATGGGTGTTGGGGAGGCACGTAGAGTAGGAATTTCCAAACAACAATCATGAAATCCAATTTTTAACATTGGGACATTTTAAAGAAGGGACTGTGAAGGGAAATTATTTTAAATGTCTCAGTATTATGTTCTAAGAAAAACCTCTCAATGCAGAACAAATGTATGGTCGTGCCATGCCTTTCTAGTAAGACCCTTGCAGGAAGGCTCATGATGAAAACTTCCCAGCACATGCTCTCCATGGGGGCAACTTCATCAGCTGCCTCTGTAATGCTCACTTCTCCCACAGACAGTCACCCCAGATTGGGTGGGATCAAGTCACAACTTTTCATTCTGGTCATAAAACTGCTGCAAAATCTTAGGAGAGCTCCTGGAGACCTTCAAATCCTGTGCAAAGTGGCAATTATGTTTTCAAGTGGATCCTGACCTCTGGCCATGGGCAATGATAATGTGATCCACAGCCACCAATGAGCCTTTCCAAACAAATAAGCAAACAAAAAAAAAAGAACCTTTCTAGGAACATACTCCCAAGTTAGGTGCTGGAAAGAAAAGTGTATTCGATAGATTCAGTGGGCAGGAGGATGGGGACAAGAAGGTTTAGAACACTGTATGGTCAACCCATTTCCTGGTAGGCATCCACCAACTGAAAATCTGGGTACTCACAAGGTCTTTTCAAAAGCCTGCCAAGACCGACATGTTCAGGTACAAAAACTACATCATAATCACTACACTCAGTCTATCCAGATGACAAAAGCCTCTAAGCACACCTTTTCTCCAGGAGACTAATAATAGGGGCCTGGGTCACCCTGGCTGAGGTTCTGTAAACCCCAAGCAGTTCCTCAACAACTATGTGCTCAAGGGGGTGGCCTCCTATGGGCTACAGCTGGCACAGGTCACCAGACCCTGATGCAGTGACCAGCTATCTACAAAGCAGGGCCTGTTCGCCGTCACAGACTGTAGAGCTCTGTGTAGCCTTGTGGTTTCCAACTTCGAAACTCTGGCCTAAAAGCCCAATTTGGAAAATGAAGCTTTAATCTTACTCAACACAGGCAAACATGGGATACAAAAACATATTCTCTGTTAGGAGCACAGACTCAATAAATGCGAACTTAGGAGAATATTTTTCCTCTGCAGAACACAAAAATGTATGCTTCAGAGCAGCATAAATGTGTCTTCCCAACTTTTGCAGAATGGGCTGCTTTAAAAAGAAATTACAACCCCACCACTAATTCCCAAGTTAGAATTTTTTTAAAGAAATCTTTCACAGGAAAATGAAGAGCCCTTGTCTTAAGTAGTAATACACTGAAACATTTAAGGCTAAGGCACTATCAGCATGGACAGTAAAGAAACCAAAATGAAAAACCACCTTTCAGCTGCCCTGCAGAGTCAGCTTGGGTGGGGCATAAACATCGTGCTGAGATCCCTGAGTCTGAACCTTCCCTCCTGAAATTTGCGCCAGGATCAGAGCCCAGCCCCTAACAGGAAACTTCTCCAGGGTTTTCTCCCAAGGCCAAAGAATTAGGGTAAATGTGTGCCCACCCATAATTTGTACAATCTGACCAATCTATAGTCTGTCAATTCTAGAAACTTCTGTGTTTTGTTTTTTTTTTTTTAACAAATCCTGCCTCAGGTTTATTTGTACAAATAGCACAGGAGGACCCCAGCCCCATATAGACAGCAGCCTAGACGTCACACCAGTCCTTCTGTCCTCATGGCAGACAGATGCTTCTACCATGGAGCCTTTGTGGGGGCCTGGGCAC
>CAUYQV010065715.1:0-21754 GCA_963574575.1 Galagoides demidoff | reverse complement strand
GCTCCCTCTCAAAAAAAAAAATTGTCCTCATATCAAAATTGAGTACATAGGATTCATGCTTCTCCATTCTTGTGATGCTTTACTAAGAATAATGTGTTCTACTTCCATCCATGTTTTTTTTTTGAGACGGAGCCTTAAGCTATCCCCCTGGGTAGAGTGCCATGGCATCACAGCTCACAGCAACCTCCAACTCCCGGGCCCAAGCGAGTCTCCCGCTTCAGCCTCCCAAGTAGCTGGGACCACAGGCACCCGCCACAACGCCTAGCCATTTTTTGGTTGCAGCCATCGTTGTTGTTCGGCGGTCCCGTGCTGGGGACTAGAACCACCACCCTAGGTGTATGTGGCTGGCGCCCCAGCCACTTGAGCCACAGGCACCGAGCAGATATGAGGACAATTAATGACAAGGGGAGGGGGTGAGCAGGGAAAGTAAGAAGGACAGAGGAGTGGGGAAGGGATTAGCAGAGAGAGGGAAGGAAGGAGGCAGGTAAGGTCTTGGTGTGTGCCACACCTTTGGGGGCAAGACATGATTGTAAGGGGGACTTTACCTGACAAATGCAGTCAGTGAAACCTGGTTTCTTGTACCCTCAATGAATCCCCAACAATAAATTAAAAAAACAACAACAAAAAAAGAAAGAATAAAAAAAAAGAAAAGAAAAGAAATGTACACAGACAGAAACTAGTCTGTGGAAAATCCTTCCAAAATATATCATAGTAGGGTGGTGCCTGTGGTTCAAAGGCGTAAGGCGCCAGCCCCATATGCTGGAGGTGGTGGGTTCAAACCCAGCCCTGGCCAAATACTGCAAAAAAGTAAAAATAAAAAAAAAACATATATCATAGTATACAGAATATTTTGTTCTCACTGATACTTAAATAAAATGAGATTTTCTCCTGTTAACAACGTACTGGGGAAAAAAGAACGTGCTGGACATTGCAGTATACACAATGAGAAGTACATTATACCCTTTTATTCTTTTTTTGATGGAAATCCCATTAACTAAAATTTATTAGAATCCTTGCATTTGTAGGGCACAAACCTATAGCAGCATTATAAGCAATGAGCACACGTGTGAAGTCACATGGTTTATAAATCTGACATATTGGCTCGGCACCCATAGCTCAGTGGTTAGGGCGCTGGCCACATACACTGGGGCTGGCAGGTTTGAACCTGGCCTATGCCTGCTAAACAACAATGACAGCTACAAAAATAGGAAAAAATAGCATGGCATTGTGGCAGGTACCTGTGGTCCCAGCTATGTGGGAGGTTGAGGCAAGAGAATTGCTTAAGCACAAGAGTTTGAGGTTGCTGTGAGTTGTGACGTCACAGCACTCTACCAAAAGTGACATAGTGAGACTCTATCTCAAAAGATAAAATAAACAGGAGGCGCCTGTGGCTCAGTGAGTAGGGCGCGGGTCCCCTATACCGAGGGTGGCGGGTTCAAACCCAGCCCCAGCCAAACTGCAACAAAAAAAATAGCTGGGCGTTGTCGCAGGCGCCTGTAGTCCCAGCTACTTGGGAGGCTGAGGCAGAAGAATCGCCTAAGCCCAGGAGTTGGAGGTTGCTGGAGCGACTCCACTGTACTCTACCGAGGGTGAAAAAGTGAGACTCTGTCTCTACAAAAAAAAAAAAAAAAACAACAAGAGTCAATGTCATCACCCTTCATTAGTGCTGTGTGGCAGGTTCTATGAACTTCTTCTGGGTTGGTACTTTGTCCTCATTGTCATTCCTATTGGATAACTCTCCTGAATTTTTTTAATACATAGATTTTCCCAAGGCCCCTGTAGGTTTTCAACTTTCCATCTTAGTGCTTATTCCCTTCTGAAGCCAACTATTATGTCTGAGATCTTGGTACTGATTCCATCTGTTTATCTCTCTTTCTGAAGGACAATATGTTCAGACTTACCTTCGTCTCTTTAGAATCATCTTTTTTTGTTCTTTGTTGCATCCAATTTTCCTATTTTACCTAAGTGAAAACAAAGACATTTCACTAACTTTATTGTACTTTGTAGCCATTGGTCTACCTTATATTGTCTTGTCAGCAATCTGGTTTCTGAACTGTTCCCCTTGCTTCTGCTTCTACCATTGAAATTGACCTTGTCTTTACAATATCGTTAGGATGCCCTTCTGATCAGCTTTAAAAGCTTCTTCTTAGTCCTCTTATTCCTCAATATGGCCGTGATAGTACATTCTGTTGACAACTTCGGCCACAACACAGATTAGCCTTTCCCTTGCTTTTTGCTTGTCAGGAGGGCTTTGTGCTGCAACTTCCTTTTGTAGACCCTTCTACCCTCTATTTCTGTTTGAAGTATTTATCTATAAATCAATTGCTCCTAAGTCCTAATCTTTTGTCAAATCTCTCCACAAAGCTGCAGCCTTTTAGTTAAAATTACCTATAGGAAAGCTGTTCTTAGACAAGACATGGTGGCTCACACCTATAATCTCAGCACTTGGGAGGCCGAGGTGGGTAGACTGCCTGAGCTCACAGGTTTGAGATCAGCCTGAGACAAAGTGAGACCTCATCTCTAAAAATAGTTAGGCATTGTGGCAGGTGCCTGTAGTCCCAGCTATTGGAGAGGCTGAGACAAGAGAATCACCTGAGCTGAAGGGTTTGAGGTTGCTGTGAGCTGTTATGCCCTGGCATTCCACTGAGGGTGACAAAGTAAGATTCTATCTCGAACAAACAAACAAAGCAAAACAAAAAAAAGCTGTTCTTAACATTTTCTCAAAACTGGAAATTTAACATGACTATAACCAATTTTTAAATTTTTGTTCTAAAAATGCTTTCTTTCCTCCTTACACTCATGTCATCATGGATCAGCAGTTCTCCTCAATGTTCAAAGGCTTAGACTTAGTGACAAGCCCAGTACACTTCAGACAGGTTCAGGTTCCCCCTTCTGTTTTTATTGTTTTCCTTTCTAACTTTCCTTTCTATAGGAGGACTTCACAGTTCATGCATGAATTTAATTTCCTCCTACCTGGGTTTTCTCTATCATATCTTATCATATCTTCCAGTTTTCCATGACTTACATACATATTACCTTTCTCTAACTTTTTTTTTTTTTTGAGACAGAGTCTTAAGCTGTCACCCTGGGTAGAGCGCCATGGCGTCACAGCTCACAGCAACCTCAAACTCTTGGGCTTAAGTGATCCTCTTGCCTCAGCCTCCTAAGTAGCTGGGACCACAGGCACCCGCCACAATGCCTGGCTATTTTTGGTTATAGTTGTCATTGTTGTCTGGCGGGCCTGAGCTGGACTTGAACCTGCCAGCTCTGGTGTATGTGGCTGGCGCCTTAACAACTTGAGCTACAGGCACCAAGCATCTCTAACTTTTTTAAATCTGACTTTTCTCTAACTCCTTTTTGCATTTAGTAACTATAATATACAATTGTGTCCTATTACAAACAGGCTATTCTCTGACATACTATTCTGAAATTCATTTATGGAGTCAGACCAACACTCTTTGTACTCGCTGCCTTTTATGATGTGCATTTTCTTTTTTTTTTTTTTTGCCTTTTTGTTTATTTAACTTATTATGTATAAGAAGTTAGCAATGTTTGTAACACATCTTAGAAGAATAAGAACAAATGCAGCTAGCTGCAGGCCATTAGGTAAATAGAGAGATGAAAATCATGAAGTACTGTTGGATGGTTTCTGTTAGTGGTGCCCACAGTCTGCCTAGTGCTTAGCATTGCTCTTGTCTGTAGAAGTTGAAGAGGAGAGAGTCTGTGAAAGAAGCTTTGGAACTGCCTTAGTCTCTCACAGTACTGTACACTTTACCACATCTTACATAGTTCGTTTTATAAATTTTATTCTCTCTAATGCCTCCATATGGATAAAATGCTCACAATATGTCTAGCTTATCCAGCTTCACAAGTGAAGTGAAACAACGCAACTTCATAAGTGAAAACAACACAACTACAAAACTAAAAGAACTATGATTGTGTTGAATCAATTTTATTATAGATAATTTTATACACTAATACCATGATCAAATCTAGACTGATTTTATAACAGATAATGTGAAGGTAGATATTCAAGGCACATGAAGCAGTGATTTGGTAAGTATGCTCTCCTCCATCACTAAATGATTGGAAACACGTACTTGTTAGTTTTGTCTAATCTTCTCTAAATTGGAGCCCTTAAAGGGAAAATTCAAGTTACAACTTGTATTTTGCTAAGTATCATAGTCCTTTTCAATGTAGATCTAAAATATTTTTCACATATGATTTTAAAAAATATAATCATTATAAAACCATTCAAAAATGTTTTGTAAGTATTGAAAAGAAAAATAATCCGTAACACCACCAGTCTAACCCCCATCTGTTACTGATTTTCAAATTCCCTTCTGGTCATTTCTTGTGTTTATGTGGTTTGCATGCCTGTAATCATAGTGTCTATGCTATTTTCTTTTCTCTGAAATTTAAAAACATTGTGTCCCAAGGATTTCCACTGTGTGTGATGTGTAGCTTCCATGCTTCTGTGACGATGTAAAAAATGTGATCTCAAAGGTGAAGTGGAAAAGGGCTAAGGACTCAGAGCCAAAGACTTTCCTATCATTGGTATTAGGCCAGATGTCTATTTTAGGGAGCTGGAGGCAGCCTCTAGATCACTATCATAAACTATTGTATGATATATGTTTTAGAATTATTACTCCACAGGGAATAAGAAAATTAGAATTGGCTCTATATGAGTGATTATCCCTAATGTAACACAAACTGAGAGAATACAGTTATGTTCCCTATCTGTAAAGTTAATTCTTAATATAAACATCCTCATGTTAAGAAAGAAATAGCCAACCATTTCAATGTTTATAGGTACAAGAAATTTGCCCTTTTTCCCTTGACACTGCCATCATATTCTGCTGTCGTTTGGGCCATTGGCGCCTGTTCCATTATGTACAAATTCTGTTTGATCTGTGTTTGTTACTGCATCAGAAGATCTAACTCAGATAGCTTGGATGAATTTAAACGAAGAAGAAATAGATCTGGGTTAACTAAATGGTTGGTTCCTTTTGTTTTGCATAACAGTTTTAACTTTCTCCTTTTACTGAAAAAAAAAAATGTCTTTCTTTGCTGTATTTCTTTGCTTCCTTCCTCAATTCCCTGTCCTTTCTGTGTGTTTCAAATTGCCTTCAGTTCTTATTTGCGTAGTATTTTTAGAAGACTTGAGGTTCATCGTTATTATTCATATGATGTCTTGTTTCATTTAAAAAATATTTACTCAGTATTTTTGGTGACTATATCTATATTCAGTTTCTTATTGAACCTGAAGATATATTAACCTTCATTCATCCATCCATCCATTACATTTTTCCAATTTCCAATTATCTATTCACTTTTTGGGGTCCTCCCCTGTACTAGGCACAAAACAGTTGGATTACTATTACTGAATTGATTCACGTAGTCCACTTAGTCCAGTTTAACAAATGGGCCAATTTAGTCAAGTAACAGTTTGCGATCTGCTAATTTTTCCAAAGCATTCTTGTATGAAATTGGAATCTGTTTCCTTGAAATGGAATTACATAGCATATCCTGTTGATAATATAAAATATGTTTTCAAATAATATTTAAGATTTTATTTTTAACATTTTTATTTTAAGACCTCGTAAGTTTTACTTCCTAAACGGATGTATTAGGATTAAACTGACATTGTTCTTTATTTAGAAAATGAAGTGTTTATTTTTTTACATGGTAGGTGTCATAATGTTTTATTGTGTTTACTGATGCTGATAATTAGTTTGTGATACACTTTGAAATTTTAGCTTATTTCATTGCCTTTGCTTATGCTAGCATACTAAAACTTATTTTCTTACTATTTTTTTTTCTGGACTTGTTTCCATTCATCTTTTTTTTTTTCCTGGCCTTTATATAGAGGTAAATAAGCATTTCTGCAAAATGCTTCCTTCCTTAAAGATTATTCTCTAGATAATCTTCAAATACAGACTTAAACAGTTATTTTGGTCTAATAATGACAGATTAATTGCCTAACTCTTTGCTGGAAGTTTATTGCATTTTAAATTAGACTATGCTGGATGGAGGCCAAGTAAATATTGTTAGTGATATTGTAATTTTCTCTTCTCTGGATCACGGTTTGCGGTAGGTCTCTCGATGATTGTTTGCATGTTTCATTTTCCAGGGAAAAATGTGTTCCTTCACAAGAATATTTTAAATCTGGTACCAATCGTTCTTTGCCACTATTATAAGTGGCATTTCCCCTTTGCCTCATGAACATTTGTTGAAGAGCTACCACGAACAATTCTCTTCCTATATTAACCCTTCAAACTCTTTCAATGTCATTTATGTACATCCAATCAACTGAGAATATTGTTAGAATTTATATGGGTTTCTTCACAGCAATGAGTAATTCTTGCTAAAGGAACATTTATTAGGACAAGAAACCATGATCACTTCTAATTACATCAAGTTTGTATTTCATCATGTCTGAGGCCTTTCATTCCTCAGGAGAACCCATTCCCAGCCTCCCCCCTTGAAAGGCATTAAGTTTCTTTGCTTTGCTTACATTAATTCTCATGTTTTATGAATTGATCTCCACTTTTGTGTTCAGCAAGGAGTCTAACACCTCTTGGCATGAACCAGTGATCAGAAAACTTTTAGGATCATAAGTCAGAGATCTTACTAATTTACACTTCCACAGTTTATAAAAACACCTGCTCCCCACATCCTTGCCAGTACAGAGCTTCCTATTTTTGTCACAGCACCCGATGGCCCTGAGGGATCTGACTGTGCTCTTTCCCTCAGTCTCTCTGTGTCTTTATTATAAATGTAATAGTCAGATGCCTTCTCGCCTTCACAAATTTCCAACAGTACACATACATGCATGTGACTAAAATGTAAATTTTTGTCCTCATTCCTTCTAAACAGTTACTACTCTATACAGTTTAGTGTGTTTATCACAAATACATTTTAAAACATATTTTATTGATATACTGTGTGTGATTTTTTACAAACATATATTATATGTGTTGTTCTGTCATTTTTTTAAACTTAAAAATATTGTGAAGGCCGTTCTGCACAGTGGCTGCACTAATTCACATTCCCATCAGCAGTGCACGCAGGCTCCGTTATCTCTACGGCATCTCCTGTCGTGTGCTTTTTGATACGAGCCATTTTAACCGGGGTGAGATGGTAGCACAATGAGGCATTGGTTTGCATTTCTCAGATGATTGGTGATGTTGAGAATCGTTTTACATACTTGTTGGCCATTCGTATGTCTTCTTTTGAGAACTATCTGTTCAGATCTTTCACTCATTTTTAACTGGATCATTCTGGGCTTTGGTATTGAGCTCTTTGACTTCCTTCATACGCTGTTTTTTAACCCTTGTAAGATGGAGAGTTCACAAGTACTATCTCTCAGTCTATGGCTTGTTTCTTCACTTTGTTGACCTTTTTATTTTGCTGTGCAGAAGCTTTTTAGCTTGGTTTAATCTTGATTGTATATGTATATAAAATTAAAATTTTATGCTATCAGTTTGAATTTTATTATTTATCTTTATGCCATGGAATGCCAATTTTCTATGAAAATGTAAGTAAATATAATTCATATGCAGAATCACACAATTGGTGTTTCAGGGTTCATTTATGCATATATTTGTTTTGTTTTTATCAGAAGAGTAGAAATTATGCCCAAACCTAGTCATTTGTTTCATTTCTTGACACTTGTACATTTTATCAATACTAACTTTTGCTTACTTATGAATAGATTTGTGAACAAATAGTGATTGATGCTTAATGTTACAGAATCAAGAATAGGTAAAATATGCATTCAAAGTGACAAACAGGTAAATTGATTTTAATGTTAACAGAAGGCAAAATGTTCATTGCTATGCTTTCAGATTCCACATTGCAAAAGACTTTTAAGAAACTATCATTTACTAATTTTTGGTGTATGATCAAAGAAGAATATCCAAAATTATCTGAAGAAGCTAAGGAGAAATTTTTCCCTTTTTCAACTGCATGTCTATATGAGGCTAGACTTTATATGCTTCAAGCAAAACATCATATCAAAATAGATGGAAAGTAGTACTCAATCTGGAGATCACTGCTCCCAGCTGTGCTGTTGTGTAGTATATTTGATTCGAGATCGAAACAGATGAAGACGTCTACACAAAGGCAAGATGTAAATTTACTATAAATCAAATGATTCATTTAAAATTTTTCTTTGATAATTAGAGATGATTAGCATATTTTCATGTGTCTGTTGGCCATTCATCTGCCTCATAAGGAAAGAAAAGAAAAAAGGGGAAGAAAAGGGAAAGGGAAAAGAAAAAAAAGAAAAGTTTATGCATCTTGCCCAATTTTTAGTGGGGTCCTTTGCTCTTTTTTTTGTTGTTGTTGTTTTTATTGTTGAATACTTTTGAATAAACATCATCAGGAAATATAGAGAAGAATAGAAAATTTATGCCAGGGAATAGAGTTACACATGATTTGTTTTCATTTTACTGACTACTTTTGAATATTGCTTTTTCATGATAAAATAAACTTTTGAACAAAAAACTCAAGTAACTAATCTACAATTAACTTCTGTAAAAGGATTTTTGACTGCAAACTCTTTAAATATTTTGCATTGTACAAACAGTTTTACAAGATTATAAATTCTTCGGTGTTATTTGACTGCAGTACTTTATGGAAATGTCTGTCAACACTTTGGTATAGTGGAAATAGTGTAAGAGTAGAAGTTGAGAGAATTGTGTTAGGATCATTTTTTCCCTCTTCAACTATAAAATTAGAAGTTTTCTTAGTAATTATTTAAGGTCTTTTTAATTTTTCAAGTCCTCTGATCTTATGATTCTATCTATTATCTATCTGGTTATCTCTGCCTATCATCTCTCTTTCTGTTGTGTGGCCATTAAACATCTCTTAACATAGAGAATGCACTTAATAAGAGGTAGTTCTTACATTATTTATCAGCCAAAGGTGTGTTGACAAATACTAAAATACCTAAGTAAATTCTGTTTAAAAGGCTGCCTAATTCTTAATATGATTTTCTCTTAAAAATCATATTAAGATTTTGCATATTAATATAATTTTAATCATATTAATCAAGTAGGCTAAATTCCTTCCTTGTATATTTAATAATGGAAAAAGTATCTACTTCATTATTATGGGAAATGCTTTAATATTATATCATAGCCAAATAACTAATTTTTGTAGGAGACATTGGGTTGTTACCTATTAAGCATTTGTATTCCAGGCTATTTTAAAAAGCACTTTACATGCATGATTACATTTAGAATCCAAAGTAATATCTGAGGTAAATACTCTTCAATGTATGAGAAACCTGATAACCAAAGACCATATAAAACTTTTTTCATGATCATACAGTTAAATAGCAAAAGGGGGTGAAAACCCAGGTCCCCCTGTGTCCAGAGCCTGAGCTCTTACACAGTATGTGGTCTAGCCTATGGGAGGACTCAACTGGTGGACATTTTCTTTTCTTTTTTTTTTTTTTTTTGAGACAGAGCCTCAAGCTATCCCCCTGGGTAGGGTGCTGTGGCATCACAGCTCACAGCAACCTCCAACTCCTGGGTTCAAAAGAGTCTGCTGCCTCAGCCTCCCAAGTAGCTGGGACCACAGGCACCTGCCACAGCGCCCGGCTATTTTTTGGTTGCAGCCATCATTGCTATTTTGGTGGGTCCAGACTGGATTCGAACCTACCACCTTAGGTGTATGTGGCTGGCGCCTTAGCCACTTGAGCCACAGGCGCCGAGCCTGGTGGATGTTTTCCATAGACGCCTCTCCGGCTCATAATCACACATTTACAGATATCCAAAGGTAGCCTCATTATAAGCAAAAATAAAAATGTCTTTCTTTGGTTTTAAGATCACAGTTTGTCAAGTGAAAAGAAAGCAAACAGAGAAGAAAGAAGGTTTATGTCAATTTTTCAAGAGGCAGCAAAAGTAGAAACAGCTATACAAAAATGAAAAATTGGAGCAATGGAGAATCAGTAGAGAAAAGACAACAAGGACATGATTGAGAGTTATGTTTACCGACTTATCATTAGGATGGGGTAGGGAGAAAGATGTTTCCACTAATGATGACTGATAGTTGGAAAAGATGTTTTTGAAACAGGATAAGACATTCGCCGCAAGTCAAGGCATAGGACTAAACCCAAATTTCAGCAGAAAAATGTGGCTATGATAGAGTGCGTGTGTGTGGACATCACAGGCTTAGCTCTGTTGAGCTAGGTTTCCTGTGACTAAAGCACGATATTACTGAAGTTGCACATTTATCACTTTCTAAACTAGATGTCAGAGATCTTAAAACACTACAGAAGAAAAAGTCCCGTCTTTTACACTGTGAAAGAGATAAAGCACACAGCAGGAAATGTAATTCTCTTAAGGATTCTTCCCAAGAATTTGATAGAGCATAGCATTTCTCATGTGATTTTTAAGTAAATGTCCTTCACGGAAATCTTATCTTTTGCATCCTATTAAAACCACATTCCTTGTATTAAATACATGTAAGGACAGAATGAATTGGATATAGTGCATTGCCATGAGCTGGAAGCTTGGTAGCAGAGCATATTTCAATCAGCAGTCTACAGCCAAGACAAAGATGCTTCCATGAGCTGTAGGACAGTGAAAGTGGGGCCGTGGCCATGGAGTCATTTATGTGTTGAATTGCATTTGGGGCTCATAGACTATACACCTAACTCCATTCAACTCTTTTAGTTGCCATTGTTGGATAGTTTCTTCCTGATCTCTGGGACAAAGAGCCACGTCTTTATTAATCTCCTCTGAGGAGATGAGTACCCGGCCACTTCCCTACTTATAGACAATTAAGATTTGGTAATTTTGTTTTAATCATCTTGGTTTAGCCATACTTTCTTTTCTTTATATATTACCTGTCACTTGAGATTTTACTTAATATTTAAAAAGGAAATGGGTAATGCATTACTCTAAAACATAGTGGCTTGAAGCAACATTTATTTTTTTCAAAGATTGTGGAGGTCAGTAATCCTGAAATGATTTAGCTGCTTAGTTCTGTCTCAGGGTTGTAATAAATGTGCTGGCCGGGGCTAGAGTCATCTCAAGCTCAACTACAAGGGGATCTCCTTGTAAGCTTGTTACCAGAATTTCTCTCTGCTAAGTCCCAGATCTCAGAGATTTGAAAAAATGAAGTCATGGACCATGTGAATAAATGACAGGATATAGTTTATTGATGGAGAAAGGAATAGACAAGGAAAGGGCAGAAGAATCCCAGCAGTGAAGTGGGGGGAACCCAAGAAGGGACACCCTCACACTGGAGTTTTGGGTCCAGGGGTTTACATACTTCTTTTCCTATCCTTTGGGCAGGGAGTTTGGGGGGGAAGTATGTTACAATTGTCCAGCAATTTAATACTAAAATTATCTCAAGAATGCCCAGCCCTTTCAGTTTTTGCCTCAGGCATTAGGGTGTGTGCTTCCCTGCTCCAGGAGGAACCCCCCAGAACCAATCAGGCTGCTGTTTTCATGGCCTTGGTTGAACTCAGCTTGGAAAAAGCCTCTTTGTGGCTAGAGATAGGTCTGTGATAAGACTGATTTCTGAGCTCACCCAGGCCTAGAAAATGGGGGTCCCTGTCCAGCCCTGAGTGGGGGCATCCTGTTTTAAGCTCACTGAGGGACTGTTGGAGGTCTCAGATCCATAGACTCATGACATGGCAAATGGCTTTCTCAAGAGCAAACAATATAAAAGAGAAAAATAAAAGAGTCTTCCAAGGTGAAAAGGTTGAATTAAACATTTACTATCTGACGATGGGAATGAGATTTAAGATTATATTAGAATATAATAGGTTGTATGTCGTCATAGGTCAGAAGTGTCAGAATATGAATATTACTTTTCAAAGCTCATAAAAATTGCAACAGACTTGTATATTTTAGTTGAGTCTTAAAAATGTTAAAAAATAGCAAATTGTCCTCAAGAGAACAAGTAAGCCAATCATAATTATAGTTGTAGGATAGTTAGAATTTATCATATAAGACAAAATGTGCATACAACATAATGAGTTACATTTAAAATTAACAACATAATGTGACCATGAAAATTCTGTTCCTTAGAAACTTTTTTATAATATAAAAAAGCAGTAGAACTATGTAAACTAAGACAGAAAGTTAGAAAAAATAAGTCAAACTTTTTCGGGAAAAAGAAGAATTATAATAATAATATAATTATATTATAGAATATATATATTATATATTATGTATTATTATATATTACACATTATATATTATGTAAATATATATTAAGTAAAATATAAAAAATAATTATATAATTATATGATAATATAATAAAGAGAAATTGGAAAGATAGAAAAAAGCAAGGAATATTTGCTTGTTTTGTTAAGTAAATAGAAGATTTATTTTTCTGAATGAAAGAAAAAACTGACAAAGCAAACTGCTAACAAATATAATGATTTATATAGAAAGACATATATTATAAAAGTGGGATACAGGAGGATAAGTCATGATATATTTGTATTAAAATATAATGTGTAGTATTTAGAAATAATGTTTTGAAAAATAACCTTTCTTATGAGAATAATATATACTTTATGTCAAATGAAAAATCATGATGAAGTGCATAGATTTGATTGTTTTGACTATTAGAGATAGTAGTTGATTGTTTAATTAACCAGCTAAAAGATATTATGATTAAATATTAAATCATTCTCTTATAATATTATATAACTTAGACTTCTACTTCTTATTATGGCAGAGTAAGTCTGGTTAAAACTTCCTTTGATGTCAAATATATCAAAATACAAAAAATTTGGCTTGATGCAATGGAACCATGATAGTGAAGAATTATCAGGCTAGTAAGACTGAGGCCCAGTGGCGTTTTAGCTACATTTTACCCGGGAGCAGGTGTAAGATCTATAGGGGCAGCTGAAGGGCTGAGAGGAAGGAGGGTTCCTTTGACAGCCTCATCAGCTTACAGTAAATGGTCTTGGCATCAAAGGCCTACCAATGGAATCCCTGATTAACTTCTCACCCTGAATTAAAACTCTAAAGGAACTACATGGAAGAGTGAGAATAAAGCCAAGGAAGACAATTGTATAGATGGCTTCAGTTCAGCTTTGTGTGGATCTCAGTTTGGAGTGGGCCCAGATAGCTAGTATGTTCTCAGGCACCTTGAAGACAAGAGTCTAAATGTTTCAGGGGTATAGGCAAAAAGCCTATATATCTTTGTGTCAGCCTTCCTGAGAGTGAGCTAGTACAAATCTTGTCTGACACAATTCAGGAGAAACGGAGGCAGAACTTCATTATGGCCTTAGACCTGACATGTAGGAGGTAAAAGTCCAGTGCTCAGAAGTCAGCCAGGGGGCTGGGGCGTGTAAGCATATCCACTGTATGTCTTATTATTAAATAAAAATTCTTTATTTGAGAAGGTAAAGAGAATCCTGTTTTACAAAATTTAGTGTCATAAGGAAAAAAAATTGATTCAAGAATAGTCTTTGGCCCCTGGTGCTTCTTTGATGTGAAGTGGGTTTATTTTCATTCACCTCAAGTGTTTGTCTCTGCACTTGTGTTTCTGAAGACATATATTGATGGCTTTGATGGTCTCAATGGTACTTATCTAACATTTAGATAAGGTGTATCTCTATTTCATTATTGCCAAACAAGTGAAATTTTGATCTAATCGTTAATTTTTGAGCTTCCTTCAACTTTCTTGCCTTTGCTGTCATAAACTTGAGCTGCCATATTTCCTGCCACCACCTCATCTGTTATCAGAAGCCATGATTTCCCCTCCCCAGCTCTTCAAACAAGCTATCAGTCCTTAGAGCAGCCTGTGGTCTTCTGTTTTCTTCTCCTGTTCAGTTCTTCCTTGCTCCTTTGGTGGTTTCACAAAGGCAACTTCTGCTTATTGAACGCACATTTTGTGCTCCTGGGCCTGCCCTAAGTGTCTTATAGACATAACCCTGCTTAATGTTCCCAGAGACTTTAAAGATAATTGTTCTATACTATTTCAATTGCAGGCCTATACTCTGTGACATCGACTACGCACAAAAATCTTCACTCAACACAGGGGAAAATAAAATGATCCTGCCTTCAAACTATTTCTACAGACATATGACAAATGCATTATTTAAAGTAAAATCCAACCATGTAAGTAGTAAAAATAATAACATGAATGACAACTAGTGTAAATAATGACAATAATAGAAATAGACCCGCTGAGTTCCAGAGAGTAAAGTTCTCAAAACTAGGTTTAAAATAAGTATGCTCATTATGTTCGAGGAGTTAAGGGTAGCTGGGACAAACCATGGAGAATAACATAAATATCAAAATTAGAACCTCAAATGGTGACATTAACAGCAGAGTAGATAACAAAAGAATTGGTGAACTAAATTACAGATCAGAAATAAATTTCCCATAATGAAAGAAAACTATATAAAAATATATAAAATACAAAAAAAAGAAAAGAGATTATATAGGTCTACTTATATGTAATTTAATTCCAAAATGAAAAGAAAGGATGGAACAGAAATAATATTCGAGAGTTTAATGATTAATAATTTTTTTTTAATTAAAGAAAGGCATCAGGAAGATAAGAAGAAAAAAAATGTATTGGGTGGTGCCTGTGGCTCAAAGGAGTAGGGCTCTGGCCCCATATGCTGGAGTTGGTGGGTTCACACCCAGCCCTGGCCAAAAACTGCAAAAAAAAAAAAAAAAAAAAATGTCTTTACAACCAGAAATCAAATAACTGCATGGCAGTAGTTAAGTCCTTATCTATCGTATCAGCATATGACATTAGATGTAAATGGACTAAACTTGCCAATTAAAAGACATAGAGTGGGTAAATGGATTAAACAAAACCAAAAACAAAGACAAAATAAAAAACAAGACACAACCACATGTTATCTATGAGAAACCCACTTAAAGAAACACATGGGCAGAAAATAAAGGGCTGGAAAAAGTTATTCCATGCAAATGAAAACAAACAACAACAAAAAAGCAGGAGTAGCTATATTTCTTGAGATTCAATCAATTTCAAAACAAAAGCTGTAAAGAGTGACAAAGAAGGTCACTATATGATGGTAAAGGCGTCAATTCAGCTATAGGATGTAACACTTCTGAATATATATGCCCCCAACACTGGAGCACCCAGATTTATAAAGCAAATATTATCATAAATAAAGAGAACGGATAAATCCTAATACAATAAACCTTGGAGATCTAAACATCCCACTTCAACATTGACAGGTCATCCAGGCAGAATGACAATAAAACCTTGGACTTAATTGTACAATAAACCAAATGAACCTAAAGATAGTTATAGGACATTTTATCCAGTAGCTACAGAGTACATGTTCTTCCCTTCAGGCCACAAATCATTCTTAAGGATAGGTTATATATTGGGTTCAAAAAATTAGACATCATATTAAGTATTTACTCTGATCAAAATGGAATAAACCTATCAACCAGTAACAGGAGGAACACTGGAAACTATATAAACACATAGAAATTAACCAGTATGCTCCCAAATGATCAGTGGGTCAGTGAAGGGATTAAGAAAGAAATTAAAAAATTTCTTGAAACAAATAAAAATAAAAATAAATAAAAACAAAATTTATCAAAACCTTTGAAAGTTAGTAAAAGCAGTACTAAGAGGAAATATTATAGTAATAAATGTCTACATCAGAAAGTAGGAAATCTTTAAATAACCTGATGATACATCTTTTTTTGTCTGTTTGTTTTGAGACAGAGTCTCACTATGTTGTCCTCAGTAGAGTGCTGTGGCATCACAGCTCACAGCAACATCAAACTCTTGGGCTTGAGTGATTCTCTTGCCTCAACCTCCCAAGTAGCTGGGACTACAGATGCCTGCCACGACGCCCAGCTAGGTTATTTTTCTGTTGTAGTTGTCACTGTTGTTTGATAGGCCCAGGCTAGATTCAGACCCGCCAGCTCTGGTGTATGTGGCTGGTGCCTTCCCCACAGAGGTATGGGTGCCACCCTGATGATACATCTTAAAGAATTAGAAACACAAGGGCAAACAAAACTCCAAATTAGTAGAAGAAAAGAAAAAATAAGTATCACAGCAGAAGTGAATGAAATTGAATCCAAAACAGATACAAAGCATCAATGAAACAAAAGTTATTTTTTAAAAAGATAAACAAAATTGACAAACTTTTAGCCAGACTAAGAAAGAAAGAAGATCCACATGAATAAAATCAGAGACAATAAAGGAGACATTACAGGATCCAAAGGATTGTTAGGCTGCTATGAGCGAGTATGTGGCAATCATCTGGAAAACCAAGAGAAATAGGTGAATTCCTAAATATGTACAACCTATCAAGATTGAACTAGGGAGAAATCCAAACTCTAAGTAAACCAATAATAAGTTACGAGACAGGACTAGTAATGAAAAGTTTCCCATAAAGAGATGGCCAGACTTGGAGGGCTTCACGGCTGAATTCTACTAAACATCCCAAAGCTAATACCAACTTAGTCTATTCTAAAAATCAAGGATGAAGGAGGACTGTCACAGTCATTCTATGATGCCTGTATCACGCTGACACCAAACCAAACCAAAGACATAATAAAAAGGAAAACTACATGCCAAAATCTCTGATGAACATAGATGCAAAACTCCTCAACAGAACACTAGTGCAAGGAATTTCACAACTCATTAAAAAGATTATTCCCCACGATTAAGAGGGATTCATCTCAGGGATGCACGGATGGTCCATCATGTGCAAATCTATCAATGTGACACTTCAGATCAACAGAACAAAGGCAAAATTTATATGATCATTTCAATTCATGTTGGAAAAGCACTGACTAAAATTCCATATCACTTTCTAATAAAAACTAGGTATAGAACAAACATACTTCAACACAACAGAAGCCAAATATGATGAGACTCAGAGTGAGTAACAAACTGGAGAGAAACTGGAAGTTGGTAGCTAAGATCTGGATCAAGAAAAAGGTGCCCATTTTCCCCACTGTTACTCAACATAGTACTGGATATTTTAGGTAAAGCAATCAGAAAAGAGAAAGAAACAACAGGTATCCAAATGGAAAGGAAGAAGTGAAATTCTCCTTGTTTGCAGATGGTATAATCCTATATCTAGAGAAACCTAATGACCTCACAGAAAGATTAGTAAAACTGATAAATGAATTCAATAAATTTGCAGGTTATAATATCAACATACAAAATCAGTGACATTTTTAATATGTAAACAGTGAACAATCTGAAAAAGAAAAGAAAGTAATCCCATTTATAATATTTACAAATAAAATAAAATGTCTAGAAATAAACTTAACTTAAATAAACATAAATAAAGTTGATGATATCTACAATGAACACCATAAAACACTGATTAAATAATGAAGAGAACACATAAAAAGGGAAAGATTTTCACACTTATGATTTGGAAGGATCAATATTGATAAACCCATACTACTTATTGTAATATATAGATTTGATGCAATCCCATCAAAATACCAATGCCATTCTTCACAAAAATAGAAAAGATAATACTAAAATTTATATGGAACCACTAGATTCTCAGAATGCCAAATTCATCTTGAGCAAAAAGAACAAAATTGGAGGAATCACATAACTGATTTCAAATGATTCAGCACAGTCATGGAAACCAAAATAGCATGGCACTGGCATAAGAACAGACACATAGACTGAATCAAAAGAACAGATAACTCAGAAAAAAAAACCCCACACATTTATAGTGAACTTCTCTTCAACAAAATGACCAAGAACATATTCTGGGTACAGAACAGTCTCTTCAATCAATGGTGCTTCCATTGAGAATCCATGTGTGGAAGAAAGAAACTAAACCCTTCTCTCTTGCCATATACTAAATCAAGTGAAAATGGATTAAAGACTTAAACCTAAGACCTGAAATTATAAAACTACTATACAAAAACACTGGAGAAAAGCTTTAGGACATTGACCTGGGCAAGAACTGAAGCAAAATTGGACAAATGGGATCACGTCAAGACTAAAAGATTCTTTGCAGAAAAGGAAACAATCAACAAAGCGAAGAAAGTGAGACAACAGCCCATAGAATGGGAGAAAAATATTTGCAAACTACCCATCCAAAAAGGGATTAATAGACTATACTGCATACAAGGAGCTCCAAAAACTGGACAAAAGAAAAAATCAAATAATCCTTTTAAAAATAAACAAAAGATCTGAATAGACATGTCTCAAAAGAAGACATACCAATCTTCAACAGTTATATGAAAAAATGTTCAATATCATTAATCCTCAGAGAAATGCAAACTACAATGAGGCCTGGCATAGTGGCTAACACCTCTAATCCCAGCACTTGGGGAGCCTGAGGCAGGTGGATTGATTGAGACCAGACTTTGAGGTTGCAGCGAGCTTTGATGTTAGCACTGCACTCTGACCCAGGCAAGATTGTCTAAAAAAGAAAAAAAGAAAGAAAAAAGAAAAGAAAATACAATGAGTTATCTCATCTTACTTGACATGACTTTTATCCAAAAGACAGGCAGTAATGAATGCTGGTGAGGATGTAGAGAGACAGGAACCCTCATACACGCCTGATGGGAATATGAATTAGTTCACCCCCTGTGGAGAATAGTATGGAAGTCCTCCAAAAACTAAACTGAAGATAAAACTATTGTATGATCCCCAAATCTCACTGCTAGTTATATATTCAGAAGAAAGAAAATTAGTATATCAAAAAACACCCCCCCCCCCCGAGTTGATTGCAGCACTGTTCACAATAGCCAAGAATTGAAATCAACCTAAATTCCATCAACTGATAAATGGACAAAGAAATTGTGGCACGTGAACACAATGGAATGTTACATAGCCACGGAACAGAATGAAATCCTGTCATTTGCCATGAAATAGAGGGAACTGGTGAATGTTCTGTTAAGTGAAATAAGTCACAGAAAGATGATTCTTTCACATTCTCATACGTATGTGGGAGTTAAATATTAAAACAATCAATCTCATGGAGACCGAGAGTAGAATGATGGTTACCAGGGTCTGGAAGGGAAGCAGGGAGGGGTGTGATAAATAGGGATGATTAGTGGGTGCTAGAATGTAATTAGAGAGCTCGAATGAACAATATTTGCTAGTACATCAAAGTGACTGTAGTCCACATAAGTTATGGTATACTTTAAAATACCTAAAAAAGTGAGGGCAGCACCTGCGGCTCAGTGGGTAACACGCCGGCCCCGTGTACCGAGGGTGGTGGGTTCAAACCCGGCCCTGGCCAAACTGCAACAAAAAAGTAGCCAGGAGTTGTGGCGGGCGCCTGTCATCCCAGCTACTGGAATGCCAAGGCAAGAGAATCCCCTAAGCCCAGGACTTGGAGGTTGCTGTGAGCTGTGATAAAGGTGATAAAGCGAGACTCTGTCTCTAAAAAAACAAAAAAAAAACCTAAAAAAGTGGACTTTGAATGCCCCTTACACAAAGAAATGATAAACGCTTGAGGTGATGGATATCACACTTATCCTGATTTGATTCACACACAGTTGTGTGCTGTGTGAAAACATCACATGTACTCTATAGATAGAGACAATATTAGGTACTCGGAATAATTAGAAATGTAAAAAGAAATTAATCTTCAAAAATGAGAGTAAAATGCAGATTATTTCTGAAAAACAAAATTTGAGAAAATTAGTATACTAACACTGCATAAAATACTAAAGAATTTTCTTCTGGCAGGAGAAAATAATCTCCAATAGAAACTCAAATACATAGGAAGGAATGTGGTCGCCCGGAAGAGAAGACAGGAAGGTAAACTAACATCGAAAGCATAAAACAGTAAGATGATGTACTGTAGAGTTTGGGGCATAAAGATAATCAAAATGTATCCTGGGTGCCTGTGGCTCAGTGATTAGAGTGCCGCTCTGTGCACTGGAGCTGGCAGGTTCAAACCCAGCCCAGGCCTGCTAAACAAACAGAATGTATGATCTATGATTCAGCAGCATATACTTTTGGCAGTGGGTAACTAGAATTAAACGATTTTAAGGCCGTTCAAGAGGAGGGAAAATAAAGCAATTCGTGAGAGTTTAGGCTTCTGGTTTGTATGAGTGGGTACCTTACAAGCCAATTTCTTCCACAGATGATAGCTATAAAATCTGAACATCAAATAATAATTAAAGACAAAAAAACAAAAACAAAAACAAAAACAACAACTCACTGAAGACTCCGGGTGCTGATGTACTCTTCAGTTTTTGGACTTCAAAAGTGACTGGCATGGAATGTATTTGATGAATTTATTTTACGACTTTGTCCGGACCCTGGCCACAGTCAGTGCCTTTGCATCACAAAACCTGTATGTTAGAGAGAACCCACCACTTTCCGCCCAGAGGTACCAGTGAAAGGAGACCAGACAAGTAGGGCCACAAGAGGGTGAGGAGAGTGCCCAGAAAGAAGAGGTCTGGAGAAATGCACCTCCAAGTTCCCACACATGTATTTAAATTCCGTCTGTCTCTGGCTGACTCCTGAACCCCATATGCACAGGGCAAGCTGATGGCAACTTGCATCAAGAGCTTAGAGGAATGATGCAAGATCCAGGCCACTGCCTGCCACGGTTATAAGTGTATCTTCTCAGACTACAGTGGAATTAAAATAGAAATCAATAAAAGAAAATATTTAGCAAGCTCAAATATTTGGAAATGAAAGAACATAATACGGGTCTTGAATATTTTATGCACCTTTAAATGTGATAACAGTTGAGAATTTAGATGAAATGGGACAAATTCCTTGAAAGACACAAACGACTCAGCCTCACTGAGGAAGAAATAGATAACTTGAATAGCTCTTTATCTATTAAATAAAATGAATTAAAAGCTACAATGTTCCAATGAAGAAAATTCTATCCCAGATGGCTTCACTGAACTTAAATGAATGAATAATGAAGAAACGATTCCAATTCTACATGAACTTTTCCAGAATACAGAAGAGAAAACCATTTCCACACTTCTCATATAAGGCCAGAATGATGCTAATACCCAAACCAGGCAAAGATATTACAGAAATAAAAATTATAGAACAATGTCTCTTTTGAAGATAGATACAAAAAGCCTTAATAAAAGATCATCTGTAAGCAGCAATAATCATATTTAATGTCCCATATATAATGAAACATTCATTACATGAACACAAAAATGGTTTGCCATATGAAAATCAGTCAAATCCATCTGGTCATTTCAATCAGTGCAGGAAAAAAATCACCAAAATTTAAAATATGTCTCTGTCATTGATAAAAGCACTTAGAAAATTAAGGGTAGAAGACAGATTTCTTAATCGGATAATGCATATTTACAAAAACCTAGAAATAAAATCGTATTGATGAGATATTATTTGCTTTCCTCCTGAGTATGAAAACAGTATTAGAGCTTTCCTCCTGCTCTAATCCCTCTCTCTTAGATTGGGCCACAGGTTCTAGCCATTTCAGTAAGGCTAAAGATCAACTTTAGAGAAAGAAAATGTGAAACTATTTCTTTCTAATTTTTTTTTTTTTTTTTGAGATGGAGCCTCAAGCTATCCCCCTGGGTAGAGTGCCATGGCATCACAGCTCATAGCAACCTCCAACTCTTGGGCTCAAGCCAGTCTCCTGCCTCCGCCTCCCAAGTAGCTGGGACCACAGGCACCCGCCACAACGCCCGGCCATTTTTTGGTTGCAGCCGTCATTGTTGTTTGGCGGGCCGGGCTGGGGATTCGAACCTGCCACCTTAGGTGTACATGGCTGGCACCTTAGCAATTGAGCCACAGGTGCCGAGCCGAAACTGTTTCTTTCTGAAGGTGA
>CAUYQV010065711.1:0-10077 GCA_963574575.1 Galagoides demidoff | reverse complement strand
GTCCCAGCTACTTGGGAGGCGGAGGCAGGAGACTCGCTTGAGCCCAGGAGTTGGAGGTTGCTATGAGCTGTGATGCCATGGCACTCTACCCAGGGGGATAGCTTGAGGCTCCGTCTCAAAAAAAAAAAAAAAAGAAAAAAGTTGAGTATTTGAAGAAATAACCACTCAGCATAGGTGCTGAGCCAAAAAAAATATATATTTTTTCTTTTTTAGAGACAGTGTTACTTTGCTGCCCTCAGTAGAGTTCTGTGGAGTCACAGCTCACAGCAACCTCCAGCTCTTAGGTGATTCTCTTGCCTCAGCCTCCTGAACAGCTGGAACTATAGGCGCCCACCACAATGCCTGGCTATTTTTTTTGTTGCAGTTTGGCAGAGGCCGGGTTTGAACCTGCCACCCTTGGTATATGGGGCCAGCGCCCTACTCACTGAGCCACAGGTGCCGTCACCCCCCCAAAAAAATTTTAATATGAAATTTGATTCTGAGAAACATGAGTTCCCAACCTGCAACATCTCATTCTGCTGTTCCTTTATAATATAAGATAGTACGGCATAAAATTAATAATACATACTTTGGAGTCAGACAGAATGTGCTACTTTCTTTAGCTTTTGACTCTGGAAAATTTACTCAACTCCTGGTCTCAATGTTCTCATGTGTAAAATGGGAATAATTAATTTTTTTTTCTGCACAGGCTAAGTAATGACTTCTGTCCTGCCATGCTTGAAATCATAGTCAACTGCATTTATCATGTAGTCTGATGTTCTGGTTCCTAGGTGAGATAACTCATTAATTCCTCACTCCCTGTTGTCTACTTAGTAGGTATGTTATTGTTTATATTATTCATCATGGTAGGTTTGGAGAAGAGATAGTTTTTTATTACTTTTGGCAATGCTAATAAAATTTTGGTCGGGAAGGATTTTAGCAAAACTATTTGGAAGTTATGTAGAGAGATTTCAATTGTCTATTCATAATCATAGGCCATGTACCTAAGTACAGTAAACAAAGTCATGTTACTCCGTGTGGCCAATTCTATTCTTTTTTTTAGCCATTTCTATTCTAGTGTAATTACCTCTTCTTAGACACTATCAGAGAATCAGTAACAAATAAACCAGTTCCCTTAACTTTAATAAAACAAAAGCTATTGGTGGCGCCCATAGCTCAGTGGGGAGGGTGCTGCCCACATACATGGAGGCTGGCAGGTTTGAGCCTTGGCCAGCTAAAACAACAATAACAACGACAACAACAACAACAAAATTAGCTAGGTGTTGTGGTGGGTGCCTGTAGTCCCAGCTACTTGGGAGGCTGACACAAAAGAATTGCTTAAGCCCAAGAGGTGGAGATTGTTGTGAGCTGTGATGCCAGAGGACTCTATCCAGGGCAAAAGCTTGAGACTGTGTCTCAAAAAACAAAACAAAACCCAAAACAAACAAAAAAAGCTACATTTCAAACTTTTTATCTCTGATGCATGGAAGACAAAAGTGCCAAGTAGTTTAAAACATACTCTGAACTTACCAGTTGTTTGTTGTGCTGTGGCAGAGGACATGGCTGGGCACCAGCTGGTACCTTGTATACCGGGGTTACTGACATACTGGCAGGATGGGCACATAAGAAGCGCACCTGCACAACCTCTATAGCTGGACAAGGATTCAGGACACCTGGGTGATTTCCAATTCGGAATGTGAGAACCTTAAGGAAATATCAGAGCAAGAGATAATTGTGGGTAGACACTTGCTGTCAGTCCTGCCAATGTAAATGTTAGAATTATTCATACTCCAATATAGAGAGTCCCTTTGGACATTATAATCAGACAAATCCCTTACTGTTATAGTTCTTAGTTAACTGGACATTAAGGGTATCATGAAAATTTGAATACAAATGGAACATTTAAAAAAATCTAACTTTACCAATTACTTGATAATTGATATCTTTTCCCTCACTGAATCTTTTCTTACCAATCGGTAAAAGTGGAAAAACTAATGTGTGTTTCATGTGTTTCAACCTGTATCTAGTGGAAGTACTAATGAATAACAAAGTGCAAATGAAAAGAAGTTAGGGGGCTTCAAGTGGGGGTTAATTAGGCCTGAAATTACTAACAGTTCACTCAATAATCTAGGAAAAGAAGGAAACATAATAAAAGCCTTATATGAAAAATCCACAGCTGGCTGGGTGTGGTGGCTTACACCTGTAATCCTAGCACTCTGGGAGGCCGAGATGGGTGGATAGCTTGAGCTCACGAGTTCAAGACCAGCCTGAGCAAAAAGCAAGACCCCCGTCTCTACTAAAAATAGAAAAACTGAGGCAAGAGGATTGCTTAAGCCCAAGAGTTGGAGGTTGCTGTGAGCTATGATGGCATGGCCCAGGGTGACAGCTTGAGACTCTGTCTCAAAAAAAAGGGGGGGGGGCCTTGGAGCCTGTGGCTCAATCGGCTAAGGCGCCAGCCACATACACCTAAGGTGGCGGGTTCAAATCCCCAGCCCAGGCCCGCCAAACAATGATGGCTGCAACCAAAAAATGGCCGGGCGTTGTGGCGGGTGCCTGTGGTCCCAGCTACTTGGGAGGCAGAGGCAGGAGACTTGCTTGAGCCCAGGAGTTGGAGGTTGCTATAAGCTGTGATGCCATGGCACTCTATGCAGGGGGATAGCTTGAGGCTCTGTCTCAAAAAAAAAAAAAGGGAGGGGGGCAAAGGATTTGAACAGGTACATTTTCTTCTCTAATGAAGATATACAAATGGCCAGTAAGCACATGAAAAAATATTCAGCATCACTAATTGTTAGGGAATTGCAAATCAAAACCACAATGAGATACTACCACATGCCATTAGGATGGTTACTACCAGAAAAAGCAGAAAATAGTGTTGGCAAGGATGTGGGAAAATGTGAACACTTTCGCCTGTTTGGTAGGAATGTAAAATGGCATAATGGTTTTTTTTAGAGACAGAGTCACTTTATCGCCCTTGGTAGAGTGCTGTGCCATCACAGCTTGTAGCAACTTCCAACTCCTGGGCTTAGGTGATTCTCTTGTCTCAGCTTCCCAAGTAGCTGGGACTACAGGTGCCTGCCACAACGCCCAGGTATTTTTTGTTGCACTTTAGCTGGGGCCGGGTTTGATCCTGCACCCTTGGTATATGGGGCTGGCGCCCTACCCACTGAGCCACAGACGCCGCCCAAAATGGCATAGTTGCTGTGGAAAAGAGAATGACTTCCTCAAAAAATTAAAAAAAGAATTATATGGTCCAGCAATTCTACTTTTGGCTATATATCCCAAACAATTAAAAAGAAGGGTTTGAGGATATGATTCTGTAACTATGTTTACAGCATTATTATTCATGATTGCTAAAACTTACTATAAGCAACCCAAATGTCCATCAACAGATGGATGAAGCCTTTAAAAGGAAGGAAATTCTGATATATGCTACCCTTGAGAAAACTATGCTAAGTGAAATAAGCCCGTAAAGAAAAATATGGTATCATTTCATTTATATGAGGTACTTTGAGTAGTCAAAATTATATAGAGAGAGTAGAATGGCAATTGCCAGAGGCTGGGCAGAAGCATAAAATGGATGAGTTTCAGTGTTATCAAATAAAAAGAGTTATGGAGTAAATGGTGGTGATGCCTGTACAACACACTTAAAAATAGTTATGATGGGCTTGGATCCTGTAGCTCAGCAGCTAGGGTGCCAGCCACATACACCAGAGCTGGCACTTTCGAACCCAACCTGGGCCTGCCAAACAACAATGACAACTACAACCAAAAAATAGCCAGGCGTTATGGCAGGCGCCTGTAGTCCCAGCTACTTGGGAGGCTGAGGCAAGAAAATCACTTAAGCCCAAGAGTTTGAGGTTACTGTGAGCTGTGACACCACGGCACTATACTGAGGGCAACATAGTGAGATTCTGTCTCAAAAAACAAAAACAAAACCAAAAAAAACCCAGTTATGATGGTAAGTTGTACATGTATTTTGCCACAGTAAAAAAAAATAGGAGAAAAGGGGGGTAATTAGGCCTGAAATTACGAATAGATAGTCATATATAAAGTTAAGTTCACTACAAATATTAGAAAGAAGCTTAACTGATTATAGTACATTGTTTTGTTTTTTTTTTTATTTGAGACAGAGCCTCAAGCTGTCACCCTGGGTAGAGTTCTATGGCTTCATTGCTCACAGCAACCTCCAAAAAATCTTTAGATACATTTAAAGGATAGTAAGGTTTAAAAAAAGAGAAAGCTCCTTTGATCAATAATTAAAATTTTCCTTTGTAGTCCATAAACTAAATACATTGAAACCTAAAAAGGAATGGCTGGAAATGCAAAAGATTTGGAATACTGTATCAAGAAAATGCTAGAAAAACACCATTTTCCTACTTGTTCCCCTAAATCCAGGCACAGGACTCGGTAGATGTACTGGTTCTGTTTTCTCTTAGCTGGCAGCCGGACTTGTGTTATTTCAATCTTCTCCATCTTCTCCACACTCAGTTCCAAAAAAAATCGGGAGGGCTCCAAGATCCAGGGATGAGGGCCCCCTTCAAATACCATTTCCTTCACAGACTTCCATGTCACCAATGCCACTTCCACGGGGTTTAGAGCCTAACGACATTTTAAAAAATGAATCTCTGGTAGGTTAGAGAATTCAATCATGTTTATTCATTTAAGTTTTAAAATATTTTCTCTTTCTCGTCTTCCTCAGTGGATATAGTACAATGTTGTACATACAATGGGCCTTATATAAATAACTGCATAAAAATTTTTGAGACAGGTTTCACTCTAGAATGCAGTGGTGTCATCATGGTTCACTGTAACCTCAAACTTCCTGGGTTTAAGTGATCTCCCTAGCTGAGCCTCATGACTACAACAAGCATGTGTCACCAGATTACTTTTTTTTGCCAGATTAACTCTTTTTTTTTGTAGAGATAGTCTCACTTTATTGCCCTTGGTAGAGTGCCATGGCATCACACAGCTCACAGCAACTTCCAACTCCTGGGCTTAGGTGATTCCCTTGACTCAGCCTCCCGAATAGCTGGGACTACAGGCACCTGCCACAAGGCCCAGCTATTTTTTTTTGTTGTTCTTGAAAATTGGCCAGGCCAGGTTAGAACCTGCCACCCTTGGTATATGGAGCCGGTGCCCTGCCCACTGAGCCACAGGTGCTGCCCCAGACTAACTTTTATTTATTTGTAGAGATGGGGTCTCACTATATTCCCCAGGCTGGTCTCAAAATCCTGACCTCAGGCAATCTTCCCACTTTAGCCTATAAATGCTAGGCTTATCCATGTAAACCACTGTGCTGAGCCTCATAGCATTTTAAACTGACATTTGCTAAAGTATCAAAGAAATTCTGCCTTAAAAATATAAAACTACTCTTCAGGAGGCCAAATCGAGGGGATCACTTGAGGCCAGGAGTTTGAGACCAGCCTGGAAAAATGTAGAGAGACTCTGGTCTCTACCAAAAATTTAAAAATTAGCCAGGTATGGTAGCACGTGCTTGTAGTTGCAGCTACTCAGGAGGCTGTGGCAGGAAGATTGGTTGAGTCCTGGAGTTCAAGGCTGCAGTGAGCTCTGATCATGCCACTGCACTCTAGCCTGAGCCACAGAGTGAGAACCTGTGTTTAAAAAAAAAAAAAATATATATATATATATATATACATATACATATATATGTACACACACATATAAAATACATCCATAATATACTTTATTGTATTTCTCAAAGAACATTACAACCCAAGAGATAGACAAGTATTACCCAATGTAGTATACAGAGGAGTTGTATCCCATTTATACATTAGAACACTGACATTAGGGGAATGAAGTTTTCTCAGAGTGGAAGTTATTTTTGTATGGCACAGTGTCTACAACGGTGACTAAATCATAAAGTGAAGTAGAGAGTAGAGGTAATTATTCTAGAAATTTAAGCAAACTATGCTTTAGTATTTTTTTCCTGAACTAGTCAATCATATTTATTTATTTTTTTGAGACAGAGTCTCACTTTGTCCTCCTGGGTAGAGTGTCATGGTGTCACAGCTCACAACAACCTCAAACTCCTGGCGATTCTCTTGCCTCAGCCTGCCAAGTAGCTGGGACTGCAGGGGCCTTCCACAATACCCGGCTATTTTTTTGTTGTAGTTTGGCTGGGGTCAGGTTGGAACCCGCCACCCTCAGTATATGGGGCTGGTGCCCTACTTACTAAGCCACAGGTGCTGGCCTTCTTGTTGACTTTTAAATGTCCTATAAATATTCTGTATACAAGTGCCTTATCAAATATATGATTTCCAGATATTTTCTCCCATTCTGTGGATTGTCTTCATTTTTATTGTTTTTTTTGTATGTTTATTTTGTCCAACCCCAGGAGAAAGGTATGTCTTCACTTTTTTGATCCATCTTTTTTGTTTTGGGTTTTTTTTTTTTTAATTGAGACAGAGTCTCAGGCTGTCACCCTGGATAGAGTGCTGTGGCATCACAGCTCACAGCAACCTCCAACTCTTGGGCTTAAGTGATTGTCTTGGCTCAGCCTCCCAAGCAGCTGGGACTACAGGTGCCCACCACAACACCCGGCTATTTTTTGGTTGTAGTTGTCATTGTTGTTTGGCAGGGCCTGGCTGGATTCGAACCTGCCAGCTCCCATGTATGTGGCTGGTGCCCTAACTGCTGAACTACAGGTGCTGAGCCTACATTATACTCTTTACACTTGTAATGTCTTTTCCAGATTGTGAGATAAGACCTTCTTTGGTGGCTCGGCGCCCGTAGCTCAGTGAGTAGGGCGCCAGATACATATACCAAAGGTGGCGGGTTTGAATCCGGCCCGAGCCGTCTAAACAACAATGACTACTGCAACAACAACAACAAAAAGCCTGTGTTGTGGCAGGTGCCTGTGGTCCCAGCTACTTGGGAGGCTGAGGCAAGAGAATCACTTAAGCCCTAGAGTTTGAGGTTGCTGTGAGCTGTGATGCCACAGCACTCTACCCAGGGCGACAGCTTGAGACTCTATATATTAAAAAAAAAAAAAGAGTATAATGAGTGTTATAAAAGGACACATCACAGGGCACCAGGTTAAACCTTTATCAGAGGAAATGAACATAGTCCAAGGTCTCATGGAAGGCCTCTCTGAGAAGTTCAACAGAAATTACTCCTTTTTCCTGGCAATGTAACCTAAAACTAATCAGAGCAATTGAATTGAACTGATATGTAAAAGGACAGATTGAGAATAGTACTGTGTGGGTGGTGCCTGTGGCTCAGTGGGTAGGACGCTGGCCCCATATACCAGAGGGTGGCAGGTTCAAACCCAGACCCAGCCAAATTGCAACAAAAAATAGCCGGCCATCGTGGCAGGCGCCTGTGGTCCCAGCTACTCAGGAGGCTGAGGCAATAGAATCACCTAAGCCCAAGAGCTGTTTTAATTGTTGTTTAATTGGCCCCATCCAGTTTTGAACCTGCCAGCCTCAGTATATGTAGCTGGTGCTGTAACCACTGTGCTATGGGAGCTCAGCCAAGGTCAAAATATTTGATTTTGTTAGGTAGAGTCCCTCTTGTGGTTATGTCCCAGACACAAAATGTGTGCCAAACACCCCTGCTCTGTGTATATTTTATTTAAATTTAAAACTTACCTTGCTTCGTTCACTAGTGTTAACTTTTCCCTGTGGGTGCCTCCTTATCCCAAGAGGCAATGAGTCAGGATTTGTGAGTGTCTACCAACAAGAACTTGCACACATCAATTTTAGCTTCTGATGGAATCAAATATGTAGAAAGCACACCAGTTTCTACTACTTTTAGTTTGAATGACCTATCATAATGACCCCATTCATTATAATGGACCAATCTTCAGGGCCCCAAATAATGGCTGCTACTTATAAAATCTGTAAATATATAGGGTAAAAAAATGATTGACTCCCCTTTTACAGGACAGAAAGTTATCGTTAAGGGTTCTTTTTTTCTTTTTTTTTTAAGACAGAGTTTCACTATGTTGCCCTCGATAGAGTGCCATAGCATCATAGCTCAAAGCAACCTCTAACTCTTGAGCTTAAGTAATTCCTTTGCCTCAGCCTCCAGAGTAACTGGGACTACAGGTGCCCAGCACAATGCCCGGGCAATTTTAGAGACGAGGTCTCCTTATGGCTCACACTGGTCTCAAACCAGTGAGCTCAGGCAGTCCACCCGGCTCCTACCTCCGCCTCCCAGAGTGCTAGAATTACAGGTATGAGCCACTGCCTCTTTTGGGGTTCTTTTTTTTTTTCCAAGACAGAGTCTCATTATGTCACCCTCAGTAGAGTGCAGTGGCGTCACAGCTCACAGCAACCTCCAACTCTTGGGCTTAAGTGATTCTCTTGCCTCAGCCTCTAAAGTAGGTGGGACTACAGGTGCCTGCCACAATGCCCGGCTATTTTTTGTTGCAGTTGTCATTGTTGTTTTTTTTTTTTTTGAGACAGAGCCTCTAGCTGTCGCAGCTCACATCAACTTCTAACTCCTGGGCTCAAGCGATTCTCCTGCCTCACCCTCCGTAGTAGCTGGGACTATAGGCAGCCACCACAGTGCCCGGCTATTTTTTGATTGCAGCTGCCATTGTTTGGTGGGCTGGGGCTCGATTTGAACCCACAGCTCAGGTGTATGTGGCTAGAGCCTTAGTTGCTTGAGCCACAGGCACTGAGCCAAGCAGTTGTCATTGTTGTTTAGCTAACTTGGGCCAGGTTCAAATCTTCCAGCCTTGGTGCATACGGCTGGCGTTGTAACCACTGTGCTATGGGCATCTTTCAGGGTTCTTAAAAGGAGCATGTTAATATTCCTTATCTAGGTGTTTACGAGGTATACGAGGGCTGTCTGGAAAGTATTCAGCTGTGTAAAGTGAAAATCAAGATGCAGGGCTTGACACCTGTAGCACAGTGGTTAGGGCACCAACCACAAACACTGGGGCTGATGGGTTCAAACACGACTCAGGCCTGCTAAACCACAACAACAACAAAATAGCCCAGCGTTGTGACGGGTGCCTGTAGTAGTCAGCTACTTGGGAGGCGGAGGCAGGAGAATCGCTTCAGCCCAGAAGTTGGAGGTTACTGTGTTCTGTGATGCTATGGCACTCTACCCAGGGTGACTGCTTGAGGCTCTGTCTCAAAAAAAAAAAAAAAGAAAGAAAGAAAGAAAAGGCAAGAACATAAATACCACTAATCCTTAGGAGAGACCACAGATAGCTAGTAAGCCCTTAAGTGGACATAGCTGGGTCCATGAAAATAAATTCTTGTTTTTTGCCATCAAATATCTCACCTTTAGGGGTTCATAAGCAGCAAATGTGGCACTGCTCTCCAAGTACTCTTCATACTCAGTCACACTCACTGTTACCAGAGTATGGCCCAGAGATTTGGCTGCTATATGTGTACTGGAGCAGTGCTTTGGTCCAGGTCTTTGAATACCTGTTTATCAAAACACGATTTCAGTAGGATAATTCACAGTCAGTTCTCAAGGAAATTAGTTATAAATATATAAGAATTTTAATATATTAAGAATGTTATCTTGGCTCAGCACCTGTGGCTCAAGCAGCTAGGGTGCCAGCCACATACACTGGAGCTGGCAGGTTTGAATCCAGCCCAGGCCTACCAAATGACAATGACAACTACAACCAAAAAATAGCCAGGTGTTGTGGCAGGTGCCTGTAGTCTCAGCTACTTGGAAGGCGAGGCAAGAGAATCGCTTAAGCCCAAGAGTTGGAGGTTGCTGTGATCTGTGATGCCACAGCACTCTACCCAGGGTAACAGCTTGAGACTCTGTCTCATAAATAAATAAATAAATATGTTATCTTGACCTCAAAGTAACCATTAGTCTGCCATTTTTATATCAGGTTGATATAAAAATCTGCTCTTTCGGGCGGCGCCTGTGGTTCAGTGGGCAGGGCGCCAGCCTCATATACCGAGGGTGGCGGGTTTGAACCCAGCCCCAGTGAAACTGCAACAAAAAAACAGCTGGGCATTGTGGCAGGCGCCTGTAGTCCCAGCTATTTGGGAGGCTGAGGCAAGAGAATTGCCTAAGGGTAGCGCCTGTGGCCCAAGGAGTAGGGTGCTGGCCCCATATACTGGAGGTGGTGGGTTCAAACCCAGCCCTAGCCAA